>JZLH01S0334955.1:7325-28865 GCA_001188425.1 Eucidaris tribuloides | reverse complement strand
GAACACCCCGAGACCAAGATCCAGACAAGAAAAAGAGAGGTCCGAGAACAAAACCAGAAGTCGAGATCAAGACCAGCACCTTACGAGACCAAGACAAGCCAAGACCGCGAGGGTTCGAGACCGAGACCGAGACCAAGACCAAGCAAACTGGTCTCGAGACCAGTGTCGAGACCTCCAACACTGTTCTAATGACGAATTTAGAATATGGGCAAAACAACTCTACTTTACCAAATTCAGAGCGTGAAGGCGAAACTGACGAAAGTTTGACGGACACACAAAATTAAGTGTTCTTTCCAATCTGGAACCCAAAAAGGAGAGTATAGTGTTGATTTGGAAAATTATTTTGACACCGGAATTTTAAGAGGGACATGTAGATTGGGAAACACTGAAATGTAGAATTCAAATTTCTGTTCGGTAACAAGATCATGAAAGATGATTTCTTTGGTAGAAAGAACAGAAGATTCTTTTGTTAAATGTACAGTGTACATGTTGCAGAAACTTTTGGGAGCATTGTGTCCTGAATTGAAGACAACTTCCAGTCTTGACTTTTCCCTTAAACTAGAGTGGGGGACATGCTTGATAATAATGCGATGTAGTATTTACTGATCGACCTTAACTAGAAAGGCTTGCGAGAAGAATATTTGAATATCGGGTGTTATTTTGTCGTATATCTCAATTGTAAATATTCTCCCGCAGTTGGAATGGTCTTGTTATCGACTTGCAAATTAGGGTGCACAAATTAGGCTTTTTCTTTCAGGTGCAATGATCGAATTACAATATATCAAACTTAAAATTAGATGGGAGCACATGAATGCCAATTCTCGTTACTGCCCATTATTCGCATTTGTATTTTGGTTTCATCTTTGAAAGATGGATCGATAGGGATCGAGTGAGAGCGCCGACAATGTGTTTGAATATGTGACAATGTGGACATCTTTAAACTGGAATATTCCTAACAAACGGGCATTATGTACAGTTGATTATAGATGTATCTCAATACGTTTAGCCAGAAGATTTAAATCAATAAACAGATTCGAGCATCCGTTCTGGTGATGGGCAAATACAAATGGATTGGTAGGTTATATCAATGATTGATATTTTTATCACTTTGAATTTTAATTATATAAACACTACACAAAACATTAAGTTCCCCTTTTCTTCATGCATGAGTGAGCACATATAATGTATAAATGTCACTTTTCAAAAATTCACAGGATCATTTGGGGGGATTTGGATGATACAGGTTTTTTGACAAATTCTGTTTATGATGAATGATTTAGCACTATTTTTTTTTAACTCTATCGTTTGACCCTCTTACACCTTATCAGACACTTTTGCATATTCCGATTCAGTGTGCTCAATTGAAAAATTAGCATCCTTCCTAAATTTTGAACTTGTAAAACTCCATTAAGCTTAATTGAAAAAATTAAAATCGGATATTTTTCCGAAAAGTGTATCAGCACTGTTGTACAAACATAGAGGTACTTTCAAACATATCACTTGAGTGAACACACTTTATTAATAAAGCCAAAAATACAATTTTTACTGTTAATTTTGCCATAATGAATTACTCTTGTGACTTTAGAAAAGTGACAATTTTGCCTTTATTGCATGCTCACTCATGCATAACCCAACGCGATCAATTCCCATTTTACACAGAGGTTAGGCAATGCCATGTAAAAAACATGCACCCTGCAGAATTTTCTCTGCTCAAATTTGTTTCGCTTTAAAATTTATGATTATTTTGAAAAGGGGAACTTACTTTTTGTGTACATAGTGCTTGTATTATGCCTACTTCTTACAGATATTGTATCTGCTCACCTAAGTGTTCATTTGAAACTATTTCCCAGATTTATTTATAGTGACATCAAACAGCCTCTTCGATCACGTTTGACTACTTGCTATTCATCGATTCCTTTAGATATTTTCATTCATTGATTACGTTTAACCTTGACTATTGTGAATGATATTTGGTTGGATTTATAATATTTGCATTACGTTTGACAGCTTTATTTGGTATATCGTAGAACAATAAATTGAAAAATAATGGAACAAACTGCAGTCGAAAAAAATCATCTCAATCTACGAACATCGTTGTTGTTGTTGTTTGTTGTTGTTGTTGTTGTTGTTGTTTGTGTGTTGTTTTGTCTGTTGTTTAGGTTTGGCTGGCAGTCAGTCATATTATTGACTATTATTTGCCAGGCTATTCAGTTTCAATATAATTTTCTGTTGTAAAGAGTTATATACTACATAAAATTATTTCTTTTTGGGCGGTGAAAAACAAGGGTAAATGCAATTTTGGATATATTTGGTTGTTGTCCTCACTCAGTCAAAACGGCCATCATGATTAAACAACAGTTAACAAACAATTGTTACCTGTTAGAAGTCTAAAAGTTGCAGTATTGAAGATTCTTTCTCAGTTAACGTGAATTAAAATGATTTGCAGTCTTTTTATAATCGTTCGGAATGGAAATTGAATTCATCGTTATTCTGTTGGCTGATCGTTATCATCATAAAAAAAATTTAAAAAACAACGTAGAACATCTGGAAAGTACCACATTTGTTGAATATCACACTGTTTCAATTACATTTTCAGAAAATTTCGCTTTTCGAAGATGATAATGTATCCCTTTTGTACTTAACAAAGTGCGAATTAATTGCTTGTAGTCACTTTAAATAACGATTTGATTTGGTTTCTTTGTTTGCGAACGTATTTATTTTTGTTTTGCAATATCAATTGATCAAACAAGATAGAAGAAAGTGATAATATAGAGAAGAGAGAAAATTCATGATTCTTGTCAAATTGCAGACTATAAGATGTGTGAAGTTATCAAAGGAAAATACGAATTTGTCAGTGCTTCCCAAATCAGGGAGTGTGGCGCCAGGGATAAATCTTCATGACAGGGATTGCCAAATCTCGGGCAAAAGCGTTAAAAAAAGAATATATTTCAGGTATTTACATTGCAAAACCCCTGAAATGTATATTTCACAATTTCAGGGGGGCGGCGCCCCTCTGCCTCCTGTGGCGCCACCCAGCCAAAAATCAAACAAACTAGCTGTGCTTAATATACAATTATTACATTCTCAGATGAGAATAACATTCGAGTTATCAATACCGTAATCACTTCGAAGATGCAGCTTCCCCCACGCAGTGCTATTCCCACCCCCCCGTTATAACACCCATCCCCCCCGCTATAAGTCTCCGCCAGGACCCCCCCGCGGCCCTCAGAACATAATAATAAGAAATTCAGGAAAAACCTGCGTCCTCAAAAAGCCACTTTAAAAATGAGGCAAGCTTGCTGACACAAAGAAGACTACTCTTTACATATTCAATTCAAAACAAAACCACATTTAAATTGCTAACTGCTATCTTTCTTTTGGTTTGTTGCTTCGGCGCCAGCTGCCCGAATTTCAAACAAAGTGCTGCACAAAATTTCGGCCGCGCCTCCCGCACGAGCAACTAAGTTGCATTTCTACAAAAGTTTGGAAAACTGAACGATAATGAAGTCTTTATGCTGGTATTTTACGTAAAACTTTATTATTTTTGTAGTGCCTTGATATTTTGTACTACATTAATTGTAGGCAATTACTTTTCTCTGACTTTTTCGGTACTTATCAGAATTACTCCAGGGGGGCGGGTGGCAGACGAACCCCTACACCACTAATTCTAATTTTTTTCATTACGCGAAAATATACAGGAAATTGCAAGTCAATGAAATACAGATTCATTTGTCCACTAAAAGGGGCAAATACTGTATGTTGTTTCAAGGTGAAATTGCAAAATTTTCTCATCCTTGGCCGAGGGGGAACCCCCCTCTCAAACCCTATACCCCCAATTACGTTTTTATCGTGACTATTCAATATCAATTATTTCAGTCATGAATCACTTTTTATGCCACCCCATTTTAAAGGCAAAACAGGGCCGGATGCGTGCCACTTGCCCAGGCCACTTTATCAACGCATTCTGCGTAACACGGCCCTGCAGGGGACTCCCCCTTCACTCCCATGCCAGTTCAAATCTACAATGAATATTCGAGGCTGCATTAGTCTAGATATCTCGCCGCCGCCGCAAAAAAATTGCCTCCACTAGAATGAAGAGGTCCCATATACGCCTATGTGTTCATTAATAAAAGGTTTCTGAAAGGATATGCACGACAAAGTGACTTCGTTATTTTTAGCTATCGCGCCTCCCACGCGTTAATATCCTAATTGATCAGACTGTGTCAAACATATACTCCCCACAACCCCCCCCCCCGCGTCGGCTCGCTTTCCCTCCTTCGCCGCGGATCTTCACTACTATTACATATAATGCTGCCCGTCGAGATTTTGCCCCCTTCAAACTAACAGTGTTCCAGGCGGCGCCTGTACAGCCATTGAGGACGGGAGGGGATTTGCCGCGGGGGGCCCAGTCATAAACTTTCATTGCCTTGCTACACCATGGCCCGTGACCAAAAAAAGCGCGGTTCTTAAAGGCGGTTTTTTTCAGGTTTTAGCCGCGTCGGCGCGCGCGTGCACTCGTTAAGGCGTTCAAAAACACAGATTTTCATAAAAAAGGGTGCGTTTGAAAGACTGCGCTCAAACACGATCAAAAACGTACTTTCTAGGGTTGTTTTTTTTCCAAGTTTTTTTTTTTTTTAACGACTGGCCACACGTTGTTAGGGGTATGTTTTTCCCCAAGCTTTTGTCTATTTTAAGCTTATTGTTAGCAAGTAGACAAACTTGTTTAGGGGTTCATATTTTCTGGCTACACTTGTTTAGCGCGGCAAAATGCTGTAAATGAACCCCGCGAAAACTTGTTTAGCGGCGGTCTATTTTGCACACAGACGAAAACTTGTGTTACGGGCCGGTGTCTGAAATAATTTGGTCACGACATGTGCTATCAGCCTTATCATTTGCACTGGCCCCCCCGGGGGAGTTTGGCCACATTAAGTATTCGCAAGCTTGTCCATTATAAACCTTTCAGGAAGAGTCGAAGTGACCATTTATGTTTGTTGAATTCACACACACACACACACACACACCCCACACACACATCACACACACACACATCACACACACACACCACACACCCACACACACACACACACACACACACGACCACACACACACACCACACACACACACACACACACAAAATCCTTTCCTGGACCAATAATCTGTTAATAAATTTAAACTCGGGATACCACCCAGACGCAGTTCCGGTTAAACCCAAAAACACGCCTTCCCGCCCCATGCGTCGCCCCACCGCGATCCCTCCCGGCTTTGGAGATTAGAACAAGTAAGTTCATACAGCCTTTCAATGTTCTTCGAAAGAGTTGTATGTTCTATGGGTAACCGTTTCCCGCCGCCCGGGGTGGGGGCCGGGGCGGCGGCGCGGGTCCCAGCGCCGGGGGGGGGGACTTCGCGCGCGCTCTCTTTCCTCCGCCGAGCCAGCCCGGGGGCACGCCGCGCGCGGGCACGGACCGGCGCGGCTGCGCGGGGCCGGCTCGGGGGCGCCGGCGGCGCGGTTTCCCCCTACAAACGCAACCCTTTTGGAAATGCACCCCAGGTTTAACTGTTCGTGTTAGACAGCCAGGAGCAATGTACGTCATCCACGATTTTCAAAAGATCAAAACAACCACAAAAACGTGGGCAAAGCACTGTTACACTAGCGTGTACCCCCCCCCGGCGAGGCGGGGGTTACACGGGGCGGCGGGGGGGAGGTGCTACTCACGTATCTTTGGGTTAATACGGGGCATGTGCGCTGTAAGCGTGCTTTTCAAGACAAGAATCTTAGACATGCGTTCCCCATTTTCAAACTCGTTCAAACACTTTTCGCGCGCTTGCGCGCACAAACACTCAAATTGCTCAAATTTCGCCGCGCTAAAATTTTTAAACTCTTGAAACAATGAGTCCCCGTATTTACGACGAAACGGACCCTCAGATGTGCGGTATGAGTTCCAGAGCTCTTTCAGCGGCACACCCCCTTCCGACTTATAATCTGCGCCAGTACCCCTCCCCCCGGCCCGGGGTAAGGGTGTAACCACGGACTTTCTTTTAATTCCCGTGCGGCTGTAACCATTCGCGAGTACAATCTTACGATTCAGGAGTTCTAAAATGCTGGACAACTAGCTCAGAAAGGCAAGAGTGAATAAGTCGCGTCGACTCTTGGCTTGGCAAGGGGGCAGTTCACTCATCCCCAATGGAAATATGGGGTGGGGGGCAAACACTATCGACTTTGCCCCCCCCCCCCCCCATACTTTTAACCAACTTAGAAAAATTTCATAATAATTATGTCAATGCCAAGCGATAATAAAGCATTGCGAAAGCCTCACGAAAAACCATTTTCTACTCTAGCACGAAAAATACAAAAAAAACAATTAAAGAAAAAAAAATTACTATGCGAACACCAGTTATCAATTTTTTCGGCGCCGCTTTGCACCGCAAAATTCGATGTTGCCAATTGTCGCGCGCGTCGGATTCGCCGGCCGAAAATGTTTGACATTTTTTAACTTTTGCCCTCCCCCATCCCGAAAAAAACGCGATCGACGCCCCTGAGCGTCAGTGAAATAATTGATATTTTTCTCTTGTTTCGGGGTGACCTCAAAACATCTCTCAGGTTGCGGTGTCGCTCACCAACAAGAATGAAAAATTATCGTATTTCACCACACCGTTCACTCGTGGCATTCACCTCCTTTTTCAAGTCACCCCGGGGGGTGCGTGCCCGGCACTTCAGCTAATCATTGTGTGATACGTATGTCGCCGCGGTTGAGACCCCATTTTCAGCCCAAATTTTCCGTTCCTAGAGCATCTCCAACTTTTCCGTAAGTCATCACAACCGTAACAAATTTTGATTTCTTCCAGCTTTCCCATCGAGCAAAAAAAACCACCAACTCTCTGCCGCTTTCCTCGGCCGCGTCCGCCGAAGCGACGCGCGTCCGACGCCAGAGCATTGCCTTCCTGGGCGCGCCGGAACTTTCGCCGCAATGCAGCTTCCAGAGATACCATCTCTTGAGGCGGTTTCTGAAGCCCTTACGCCTCCAGTTCAGAGTACCCCCCACTTTTTTCGTCCAAGCGCCCGTTTCCCAGCAGTCCCCACTTTTCCGATCTTTGGTGCCGGCACATAGATCACTCACTTTCTGTCAAGTTCGACGTGACCCCCCCCCCACCCGCGGGTATATCCTTTTCTTTCTGACAGTCAGCTGGCAAATTCACGCGTGCCTAAGGATGGCGTGTAAGAGAAAGAACTTCGGACCTTTGGCCAATTTCTTGTCCCGCGGGCGTCATGAACACACACACTTGTAAGTTGCCGTCAAACCAGGGACGGCTTAAAACACACAACACCACACACACACGACACACTTTGTATTACCACCAAGCATCGCAGGGACACACATTCCCATGTACATCGTTAGGCCCTACAAGCATACAATCGGGACATTTTCTGTATCTCAGTGCTCTATGACAATCCATGGTCTTGGTCTTGGTCTTGGTCTTGGTCTTGGTCTCGGATGACCTGGTCTTGACTACAACACTGATTAGGAATACAAACTGCACAGTATCCACCTCACCGCATTCAGTATTGCGCTGATATCGTTTACTTTGTTCTTGTTACTGTCGTACAATTTATAAGTAAATGCCATTAACCTTTTGAATTAAATCTGTAATGTTTACTTTCCCATTAGACATTTAACATATTGGAACTTCAACTTGAAGCATTGTCAAACTTTGATATCTGAACTAAATACTAGTGCTTGAATAGACAAACAAACATAGAATACAATAGTTTGGCAAGTTATGCTGCCACTGGTAAGGTGTGCATACAAAAACATCATGCGTGACTTATACTCCGATTGAGTACACATTAGTCTAGATTTATAGCACAGTAGTCTATGGGAGTAAATGGACATGTGAACCCTGTCAGAATGAGTATTCATAGATTTTCATTTTTAAAGCACTAAATAACCATTTGAACACTAAAGGGCAATTTTTTCAGGACTTCATTTTTAGACCTTATCAAAGACACTTAGAGCATGGAGGATTATGTAGCTCACATTTTTTAAAACTGTGGTCATTGTTAACTTGTGTCTTTAAGGTTGAAGTGATAGATTCGTTTTTGAATTGGTCAAAGGTAGCCACAGCTTTCAATTCCCGTTACTTGAACGTGTTGTTTGCCGATGTCATTTACATATAACGTCCCGTAATTTTCTAAGCTGCTTTTTGTCAGAGACTGATGGAAAGTTTGTATTATCGACCAAAAGTAATCCTACGGTTGTTCTTTCTTTAACATGTTACTACACATGTTTTGGTAGGTTCATCTGCATATAACGTGTCACAAATTTTTAATCCGCTTTCTGAACCATCATTCGGATAATGGCGCTGGATTAAAAAATTTTGGTGGACTTTTCATATCGTAAGGACATTACTAACGCGCCCACAATTTTGAAAACGGCATGGAGGTAGAATAAAAACACCTATACACAGGTGAATCAAAAGACATTGTAGCTGTCGGTCGATACATTTACCACTCCTTCCGAGCGATCGATAGACATGGTTCAGCCTCGCACTCAACCCCCTTAGTTTAGATCGATATGAAGTAACCGTCAATTGCACTCCTTTGTTGTCAAATCATACGCTTGTTCGCTATGAAGAGGCGTACGTGATGGCGAAATATCAAACCAAGAAGGTACCTCCTTGATCAAACTTCAGACGTTGCTGATTTTGTAAGCCTAAGTTCGAGGCGATTTCGTTCTTGAGATCACTTAGTATTAAGCCATTATCCAATGTCAATGCCACACTGGGCCAATGGCTTCTATTTCTTGCATTCCTTCTTGCATTCTAGTTGGACACCATTTCATTTATATACATGACTTGTATACATGTATATATCCATATATGATAATTATACACGGTGCCCCAGAAAGAACGCAACACTTGCGATCGCTGATTTCTTCACCATCACCAGCAAAATGTCATTGTTTTTCTTTCGTCGATTGGAACATTGTTTTTCCAACAAAATGATACCATGATCATTGATTTTCAGTGAGGCATTTGTATCCAGGGCCATTTTTCCGAGACAATTCCCAAATTGCTACTTTTTTCAACTCGACCGATCCTCAGAACACCGAGATGTTCTCGCGTCGCAGCGTGCCATAAAATAAGCCGGGCAGACAAACCGCAATTCATCGAGAAGCGAGGGCATTCCTGCGGTTTGTCTGCGTAGCTCATTCTATGGCACGCTGTAACGAGAGAATATTTCAGTGTTCAGAGCATCGGTGGAGTTGGGAAAATAACAAATTTGGGAAATGATTTTGCCTCAGAATGATGGCCATATAGGATCCAAACGCCTTACTGAAAATTAATGACTATGGTATCAGTTTGTTGGAAAAGGAATGTTCTAACCAATGAAACAAAAACCAATGACATGTTGCCGATGATCTTGAAGAAATGAGCAATCGCAAGTGTTACAGTCTTTCTGGGCCACCCTGTATAACCAGTCTGCTGCGCGTCTCAGATCGCTGCAACTCCCCTGAACTTTACCATGAACAATATTTAGCAATTGTCCGTTTTCCTCAAATACTTAGTATCGATCAAACATTTACAAGAATAGCACATTTACACACCGACATACCGTTATGTAAATCCTCTATGTGTACAAACAAGAAATATATACATTTATATAAAAGTGACAGTGCGAATTCGATATTCATATATAGGCATATACCAACGGTAGTTTTTACAAGCAACCGAAGTTCTTATAACGCAGTCTTTGCAATTTCAATCCAACTGTCCGCCAGTCCTGACAAATCAAAGACAAATATTGTTTGTTCTGGTGGCTAAGATTATCATTTCCATCTTCTGCAAGGTTCCATGGTCCAGTTCTTCCTTTATTTTTAAATAAGTTCAACGGACTTAGAAGCCTCGTGATGGCAAGGAGAAACGATTAGTTTCGAAATTCTTTCTTCAATGGATCAAAATAAAAAGTAAATCTGACAAATCATGCATGCCTTCCTGTCAGTTCGAATCTCTGTTGACGCTGAGAATGAACGACATGCTATTGATAAATATGTTGTTCTTTTGATTCTGCTTTTGCATGTATTGGCTCAGTGAAAGCAGCCATACTTTCTTATATTTTTATATTGATATACTATTACATGCAGCACTAAATGATTTCCTGTACATCAGCAATAAAGATGGCGTATGTAACAAAGCTCATTACTAGCAGAACATGTTTCGACATGTTTCTGCATGTATAGTAACAGCAGAGCATCTAAATTGTATATTATGCCACAAAAAGTGCGCTTTCTTTGTAACCTATGTTTCGTTTCTAACGATTTGTTCTTGTCATATACTGAGAACTATAGTTCTTCTAAAAATCCCTCTTGACAAAACCGTTAGCCTGTTCTTTGTTGGAGAAACCTTATCATTTCTGAAAACGACCACTGAACTGGACTGACTCGGTTGAACCCCCTCTTTATTTTCAATCTCAGAATAGACTTGTAAAGGGTATCGCTAAAGTCCAAACTATTGAAATCAAAGTCCTCTCTTCCGTCAGTCACAATAGTGAATAGACCAGCTGGAATTCCAGGGCCTCGGTTGGTGCGACCATACCAATTATTCGATGATTATTTGGCTTTTAAAATTGTTCGAAAACTGTTAACTTAAGAAAGGAATGGCACCACCAGACGCAAATTTTGTGTTAATGACCGAAGAGTCTACGTCCCATTGATCATTTTGATCTCCTGAAAAAATGTTTGCCTGGTGGTTACAAGTAATTACTGTAGATATAGGTCATACCGAGGTCTTATTCTAAAAGGAGAATCCTTATGTTCTAGGGTGTGTGTGTGTGTGTGTGTGTTTTAATAGACATCGATGCCCATTTTTTTTTTTTTTTGGAATTGAGGGTAATGTGTAATATACTGCCAAGAGAGGTCAACATTTTGAATGCACAATAACGCTATAAATAATGAACAACAACGTTTTATAAGATTTTCAACTTTTCTGCCAGTAGAAAAAATGACGGACAGTATATCGACACTATTTTACATCTTATGACGTCGCAATTAGGGGGATAGAACATTAATACAGTAAAAGGGGTGGCGTCATGGGGGGGGGGGTGGTTGAGGACAGGGCGGCAACCCCTGAAATTGTCAAAACTTAGAAAATCTGGTTTTATGCAGTGAATTTATAAAATTTAGGTGTTTTTATATTTTCGTTCTCCGAGTATTTTTACCATTCCGAAGACTTTACCCTGTCGCCACCCCATAATAGACACCTTTCTCTCTTTACGTTTGATATTTGCATTGGCGGCACCAAGTTATGAAAAGTGGGGGGAAGAAGGACCAAACCCTTACGTGTGTTGGATGGGGGAGCTGATGACCTATACACGCCGAAATAAAGAAAGATAACAAAAACTAATAAATAAATGAATAAAAAATAAAAACACAATTATTTGGGGTAAGGGGGCGGGAGGGGGTGGGAGAACGCCACCTATACAGCGGGGATATGCCCCATGTCCCAGGCCCCGCCACCGGATTATTGCAGTGGCAAATGCATGCATGCGAAGAAGTGGACACACATTCTATTGAAAATTAGTGTCTGTCTACAGTATTTGACAGCCCAAATGGTCTTCTAACTTTATGTGGGCACCAACAGTGAAATGTAGACATTTTAGATGGACGAATAAGTTAATAAATAGCCATGAAAAATATCAACTTTACACTCTTAAAAATTCCGGGTCAGTTTGACTCGGAGAAAGGATCCGTTGGGGGCACACCCGGAAAAGGGTCAGGTTTAACCACATTCTGGGTCAAGTTTGACCAAAATCCAAGTCAGGTTGACTCATATTTTGTTCAACCTTGACCCAGAATTTGGTTAAAATTGACCCTTTTCCGGGTGTGCCCCCAACGGATTCTTTTCCGAGTCAGTCTGACCCAGGATCCGGGGGGGGGGGGGCAGTGTCATTACAACGTGTACACCATGCGCGTGTGAAAAAAGCGTAAAGGTTGTTTTTCAAGGTCGAACGATGTACGCGCGTACATTGAAAAGGGTATCAAATCGCCAAAATCAGGAAAAAACGGTATAGTTTTAACAGAAGGTTTACTTCAAAAGGGTATCTTTTGAGATCGCCGATAATTACATTACTTGTTTAGGGTATTCTGAGAATCGACTTTCAATTACGTTAAGGGTCCATTTTGAAAGTCCATACACGCGCATGGTGTATACCTTGTAATGACACTGCCCCCCCCCCCCGGGCCCAGGATTTTTAAGAGAGTAGGTGGCAAACCCCACACATGAAAGTTATTTTCAAGCCCAGAATGTTTCCGCACCTGCAACTGAGTGTACAGTCGTTTATTGTGGGATCTTTTGTGAACAACGGCAGAAAAATGGCGCAGAAAGAAGCCATACATATTGTTCGTGAGAATTTGACAATAACACGACTGATATACAGAATGTCCTTGATATAATCCTCATCCACACGGAGTAAAATAAGAATGATTCAGGCCTGTATTATCATGGCAGCGATGGGTTGTTGTCATGCCGTGGCTTGGTGACGATTATCCGAGAGAATGAAAGAAAGCACTTATGGTAAATGGGAATCTTGAAAACAAATTGTTTTGAATAAAGGAAGACGAGACTGTGGATAATCATTAAATGTCTGAGAAAAAATCGGTCAAAATGATAAGGCCTGATAAATGAGTTCTTATTTGAAAAAAAATTAAGATCTTTACAAATATGGCAACGTTGTGATACTCTCTATGAACATCCTTCCATTTGTTTTGTAGACAAAATATCACCTAACTTTCATTTTCTTGAGTGCTTTTTCCTGAACATACATAGTTTATTAAAAAAAAAAAGGAAAACATGTGTTAGCATGAACAGACTTGGCGTACAGAGATTCCAAAGCTGTCAACTAATATGTTTTAACGATATTAAATATGTTTTTTTTCATAATCAAAAGTAACAAAATATGATTTTTGAAATACAGAATATGTTTTTCCTGAAATTTGATGGGCATACTTAATACGTGTATTTTACCCATTTTGGGGCCAAAATATGTTTGTTGCCTTGAAAATGTGATTTTTACTATGCATAAATATGTTTTTTGGTCAGCAGTGGTTGACAGCCCTGAAATAATTGTTTCTTCAGAGAAAATGAAAATTTGTGTCATTTTAAGTACAAAACAAATGGAAGGCTGCTCGCAAAGAATAATACAGTGTTGGCAATGTGTGATGAATGTTCATATTCCCCGCTTACTCTTAAACATTCACTGATGTGTCGTTTTTTCTCCTTCTGTTTAAAGCAACTTACTAACAACGATTCTCCTTAAATGGAAGAAGGAGCCAGCAACTAACAGGCATAAGTTAAGAAAAAAATTGAGTTCTTGCCAACCAATCAGATCGCACGTGCACTGGTCTGGAGCTGACCATGTGTGACCGTGACCGATGCATGCCACCCGACGTGTGTCAGTCGCGCCGTGGTAATGTATGCACTGTTTGAATTGATAAGCTCCTCCCTCTAGCTGTTTCTGCAAGTTTTGTCTTAGGGTAAAACTTACAAAGACGTAAAATAAACACAAATTAACTACCGGTAATTTATAGGGCCTTGATGAGGGTGAGTATCACACAGTACCCCTTATTTAGGCTATTTTTGTCACCATGTACCATAATTCTCACAATACAATGTCATTTTTATTCTTAACTTATGCCTATTAGTTGCTGGCTCCTTCTCCCTTTAATGAAAGCGATTGTATTTTCAGCTTCAAAACAAAACACTCTTCATTAACACATAGCAATACATGAAATTATATGTAATTCTTTGTGGGGGAAATGTTGTATATTCCGGGAGGCAACGATTTTCTACGTTTATTGATAATACTTTTCTGTTCCGCAAGAATGTCGGTTATGGTGTTGATGTCTTTGAGTGCAGCTACTGGAAGGGAGGGGCACAGGAAGGTGAGGGGAGGGGAAGGAGCTGAAAGGGACGGACGAGGATAAATGTGCAGCACAAAATTAAGAAACTGCATAAATTCGCAACATATAAAGGCACCAAAATATACAGTACATTGATGACACATAAGAATTCTTCAATTTATTTTCCGACTTTTTCGCGGCTTAAAGTTTGACTGTTTTTAATGTGGGTGTTGTTATGACCGGTTACATCTATACATAAATTTTTATTTCACTGTGTGAGGCCTAACGATAAACGTAAATAACGTTCTCATTAGCTGCCATAATAGACAAATAATTCGTCTTTCAAGTTTGGAAAGCAGTAAGAATGGGATTGGAAAAGGTTAACAGTCTTAAGATGCTCGCATCGACGCTTTTGGTGGCACATTTTTGCCATCAACCGGGCAATTTAGAGCTTCGCATTGCGTTAAAAGATGAGGTACCACAAGGGTCCAGATACATTTTGCTCTATAGGACCATGATTCAATACACTTTGGGTTAAAAAGATGGCATTAAAGACTGCCACGCCTGTCTGCCTTCGATAATTGCTGATCGGCCCGACGTTTTCTTGCTGAAACCATCGAGTTTTCATGGCAGTTTCACTTAATTTACGATACATTTTGAAATCTATCACACCATGAAAATGATAACAGAAATTTATCCCTGATGCACGCAAGATCAGAAAGTATGAGCCTTTCATGCAGTGTTTTAATTTTTTTTAATGAATCGCTGTACCTCTGCCCACAGAAAAGTAAACAGTTTGGAATTGACGAGACTATCATGTTAGCAAGACTTCACACGTGGATCCATTATCCTCAATTTATGGTGCCAAATGAGGAGGGAAAATGTAGAAATAAGAGCTATTTGGGTGTTTTCACAGGTCTTTTACACGTCTGTGTTGTAATATCGCAAAAAGTACAATAACATGATTGGGATTTGGGAGGAGTAAAAAAATGCTTCAATTCAAAAACCAAATGCGTCAAAACGCATATCAAGGTGTACACTGACTTAAGTGTATGTGTCAAGTCTGAGAGGATTTTTTTTTTAGGTTTGTTTACTTAAAGAGAAACAAGCAAGCATACAATGTAACAGTTTTAAAGTATGACCGCGAGAGAAACTGACCCCATACAAAGTTACAAATGGCAAATTTTCCTGTGACGGTGAGTTCTGATACTAATTGTATCAGAAAAAGTAAGAACTTTGAACAGTGTCATTGAGGTTAATTTTATCGAAAATTAAAGATTACTCTCAATCGCATTACCGTAAGGAGTATGAAGGTAAGAGAGTGCACATAAAGGACCGCTCTGAGCACTTAGAACAATCAAGTGGATAACAAAGATACATCGTTTTATCTTTGATTTTTTCTATTAATTTGCATATTTCAATGTACATATTACAATTATGAATACATGCAATAATACCTACAGTACAAATAAAAATGGTAGAGCACATGATCAGGATTTATCTTGCAATAAATGCTCAGTAGGGGAAGAGTAACTGCTTATAATGTAATGTTGTTGTTTTTTCAAGCACTTTACAGTTTGCAGACATTTCATTTTGTTTTGAGGACGCTTTTCTATAAAACCGCATATCTCGAAAGACCATTATTTGTGCAGGGTTAACCCTATCTGGCCCGGGGGGGGGGGGGGCTAAAAAACCCCCCCCTCAACAAAGTTCCGCGACATTCCGCTGGCGAGAATTTTTTGACCGCGTCGCTCGTTGACTTTTTATCTTTCAAGTCTTGCCATCTTTTGAGACCAAATTGCGACGTCGGTACACAGGTTCCGGAGTTACGCAACTTTCTCGTACTTGCATTCACACCAAAATCGCTCAAAAATGAAATCGTGTGTTATTTCAATGCAAATTGTGTTTCAGCCAAATTCATAATGTATGATTATTTTTATCTTTACTGATTGAAATTAACTAATTTTATGCTATTTATGATCGAAAGTGTCCCCGAGAATTTCATCGAAAAACAATAAAAAAAAAGGTCGAAAAAACAAGGAAATACATAAGAAATTCATGAACATAAGAATACATAAGAAATTAATTCTGATTTAGCATTTCTTTGCAGATAATTGGTGAAAATGCAAAAAGAATATTATCACCAAAAAAACTAACATTCTGTGAGCTGATAAAGGGATTATAAGCAAAAATATGATTTTATAACATAAATATGCATGATTAATTACTTAAAAATAGAAAGATAATTATTTTCAAAAATCTAACTGAACAGTCGTGAGAATTACGTCCGCTCTATGCACGTGCAATTTTCGCGGCGATCGGCGATCGCGCTCCGAGATCTTGAGGGGGGAGGGGCTGGCAAATTAGCCCCCCCCCCCGGGCTAGCAATTAAAAAAGCCGCGCTGATTAGGGTTAAACATCTCTGTATCCATGTATTCTGTATTCTGTATCCATGATATTGAATGCCCACATAATTTTGTAGGTTTTATCCAAATTTCATCGGTCTCTCTCTCTCTCTCTCCTCTCCATTGATTTTGAATACCCACACTCTAGTTATGTAACATTATTTTGTAGCACTAAATGCAGTGTATGTGCGGTGTATTATGGTGTGTATTCCTTACGTGTGCTGTATTTGGAATGGACAAACTAGCACATTTGTTACTGTAGTCATAAACACTAAAGAGAGACACATGAAATATTGTCAGGATCTTCAAAATTTTAGTAGGTTTCCATACGTGGACGCTGAGTTGTTAATTGCACAGGTATAAGGCCTATACATGTACTCGCTTTTTGGGGGTAGTGATTCTGTGGTCTATGAGAGAGGTATTTTATTGCGACACGCTGTCTACGTCGTAAATGATGTGTTCAAACACACTATAGATATTTGACAGGTCGAAAACATTTTGACCCGGTCTTTGTGAAACTAAACGTCAATGAACAGCCGTACGTTAACCTCTATAAGGCATCCATTCGCTGTCGGAAGTTATCGATCTTGATTGTAGCAAGGAGTTAATTATAGACGGGGTTCAGCGTCCAAACGTGTCAACTTCAAACATTTTATTGATCTAATGAATGAAATGAACAAATGCCTCTTCAGCTGACAATAATGGAAGTGTCATGCCTTCTTCGATTTGTTTGGACAAGGAGGTGAAATACTCGTAGCATTACTCAGCGAGATGACACATGTTAATATAAATTGACTCAGTTTCTTTTCGCAGCCTGCAGATGTCGATGTACCATGTCTAGAATTCATTCCAAAATGTTAATTAGAAAAAAGAGAGTGACGTTGTTCTATAAGATGTGATTGACACGTCAATGTCATCGATGGTTAAGCCTTTAAAGGATAACGTCGATCATTGATGGAACCAATAACTGACCTTTATGAGAACAACTGCCTTCATGGCTTCCGTTTTTGCACCGATCCACGTGGAACCTGCCTCACGCGCATTCTATCGTCATCAGTTCCCCCTTCTTTCTTGCTAGAAATAGAAGTTTACCCAAGTTTTAGAGTTGCACAACCACTGCCTTCTCACAGCTCCTCCTCCTCTTTCTCATTTAACTCATACTTGCTTCTCCTTCTCTTCTTCTTCTTCTTCTTCTTCTTCTTCTTCTTCTTCTTCTTCTTCTTCTTCCTCCTCTTCTCCTTCTTTCTCTTCCTCTTCTCTTCCTTCTCCTCCCTCTCGAGCCATTATAGATTCATGGATTCTTATCTATCTGAATTGTCGTTATGGGACGATGTCACTGTGAAGTTGTGCAATTTAAAGACATTGGTTATCGCACATAATTTAAAGATTTACACCGGAAAATATTACTTAGTTGGGGGATTCATCGATCAGAATGAAATTTAAGTTTGCCGTTGATGGGACATAATGAGATGGGCATTGTCTAAGTATCATGATGATAACGTTAAAGATTTATTAACATCCTGTGCAAAATACACACTTAAGTTAATCCGAGTCTTAGACACGATTGTTAGATAAGGCATTAACCTAATATTGAATTATCCTTCTACATTTCAATACTTAATTGTCTTGCTTATGGAAATAACGAAATCTATCCTTAATACAATAATTTTTTTTGTGTATATTCATTTTTCCAGACATCGAATCCACATCGACTGAGTCCAGAGATCCTTATCGATTGACCGTCCATTTCATCACCGATCCGGGACAATCCGATAAACTCCGAAACCTTCTCCTACCGTTGACGAAATCCGTGGTACATCACCTCGCCATCTTCAATTACGTCGAGCGCAGCATGAACGCGTGTACTCCCCGCGCCGAGGAGGACGATTCGACCACGATACCTGCTCTCGGAATTGTCGTGTTCTTACAAGAAGAGGTAGGCGCCGAAAGACTCACCAACGCACAGGGCTACCTACAAGAGGAGCCTTGGGCCTTACACCATCGATCAGAGCTAGGACCTAACGCCGTGCCATATCCTACAAATAATCAAGATTTCTACGCTCATACCGATGACATGCCTCTGTGGGCTGTTCGGCAAGTTCACTTCGGAAAAGATCGGCTTCGCTGTCAGCTTTTCGTCACCGACGAGCACTGGAACAGCACAATACAGCTGTACGCGACGATTCTAGGTCACAGTGTGCAGTACCTGAAAGACGATTTCTGCTACTTTCAGGTGTATTCCAACACAAAGCGAAATCTTGAAATCCAGCTGTCGTTGAAAAAGCTACCGGTTGGTTACAAAGCAGGTCCTTTGGATGACGCCATCTTGCAATTCAAAATCGACGATATTGGCGCGCTTGTACCGCTCCTGCCAAACGTGTGCAGTCCCATCAGCCACAAACGGTGGCAGACAACAGACTTCGACGGCAACAAGATCTTGCTGTATCGACCAAACAAACCACGCTGCTTTTCACCACGTCACGATGACAGTGATGGATCGGTGTCAACTACATCGGATAACGAAATACCTCACGATAAGCATCGTAGAGGGCGTCATCATCGACATCACAAACGGAAATCGAAAATTATATCGACGGCCGTTTAGTGGTATGGTTGACGACATCACTAGCGATTATTGAATGAAGTAGACTTTACAGTACCATTAAAGACAGGGGATCTCTTTTGCATGCCTAAAAATTAACATTATGAAAATACAAAGGCATTTAGAAGAAAATGGCATCTGGGAACCTTAAGCAAAATATAGGAGCTAAAAACTCAGTTTTAAAGGAATTACAGTGACCGTTAGACTCTCATTTGAATTTTTTGCTCGCGAGGAAAAAATTCCTACCATAGAACGTACACTAAATGGCTATTGTTTATCTTTCGCATTTTTCAAATTCTAGGTGACCACTGACCCCCAGATTTCACAGACATGCCCTTCATCAATACCCCAAGGGCATGGGTTATCTTTTCCTGGTCTGCGGGGATGTTTGCAAATGAGATCCACTGCCTTTAATGAACGAGGCATATCCTTCCAATTCTATGCCCTAAAGAAGATATCAATAAATGTCATCAAAAAGTCACTAGATTTGACATAAATGCACGTGTGTATATCACATTATTTTTCATTAAATTTCAGGAGAGACTTATTTGACAGTTATATATACAGAAAGTAAAGGTTTATATTCTGTTGCTAGGTTTAGTACGATAATTTTGCACGCACATGCAAGATTAATTCTTGATTTTAACGGTCAACTAGGCTTGTAAGATTTCATTATGACATGACCAACCAAATCCAATTGAACTGGCTCAATTTCTAAACACACACACACACACACACACACACACACACACACACACACACACACACACACACACACACACACACACACACACACACACACACACACACACACACACACACACACACACACACACACACACACACACACACACACACACACACACACACACACACACACACACACACACACACACACACACACACACACACACACACACACACACACACACACACACACACACACCACACACACACACACACACACACACACACACACACACACACACACACACACACACACACACACACACACACACACACACACACACACACACACACACACACACACACACAGAGGCGTCGATCCTGGAGGGCAGGGGGAATTGAATAGAAAACATGCATGCAAAGTGGTACACTGTCTCAAAATCATGGGGTAAAATGCCAAACAAAATCACTCGCAGTTTATTTCAGTATAAAAGCTTCTGAAAATCATGGCGTCCGACGAATTGTGTACACTTTAGTTGGATCTGTCGGTAAATGTTTTTCTTTGAGAGTGTAGTGCTTTCCTTTTTAATTTTATTGCCATAAAAGTGGAAACTAATTTATTGTCATATGATCTCCCAATCTAACTCAGATCTGCCAATCGTTTGTATATATTGTACCCTCCCTACTCAAAAGTATTGCAACATACACTATAACGCATGCATTTTGAGTTGAAGGGGTCTTTCTATAATGATGTCCTGAGGAAGTTTATAATTGGAAAATAACAAATTCGTTGAAAAGAAATCAATGAACAAATGTTATTCTTTCTTTCTCTATGGCGGAGAGATTATCAAATACAGGCCCACCCACTAGCATCGTAATTCGGTTTCATATTTCCCATAAAATGGTTTGGATGGCTTGGAAAGACTTCCAACAAACAAAAAATGCCATTATGTTACCCTGACACGGTCTCAGAAAGAAGACACCACGCCGCAAAGACGAAAGACGCCTCCTATCTTCATAAGATAGTGATAAGGAGGATGAGGCTACTAATATAAAGATGATGACCCTCTCTCCACATCTTTATATCAAATGTACAGCAAATTTCAGGATGTTTGCAATAATAAACCGCCTTTAAAATTGAGAAAGAACAAGAAATTACAATTGAGGAGGTCTTTTTCTGAAATACGGGGCATATTCTCCTTATCACTATCTTATGAAGATAGGAGGCGCTTTCGTCTTTGCGGCGTGGTGTCTTCTTTTTGAGACCGTGTCAAAGGAACACGATGACATTTTTTGTTTTTTGGAAGTCTTTCCAAGCCATCCAAACAATTTTACCGGAAATATGAAACCGAATTACGATACTAGTGTGAATTAACACTCCACCCCTATAGGGAGGCGAAAAGAGGTCAAATTTTATGTTCCAGCCCCTCTTCCGTGGGTGGGCCTGCATTTGATCATCTCTCCGCCATGGAGAAGGAAAGAAAAACAATTGTTCATTGATTTCTTTTCAAATAATTTGTTATTTTCCAATTATGAACTTCATTTAGGACATCATTATAGAAAGACCCCTTCAACGTAAAATGCATGCGTTATATTGTATGTTGCAATACTTTTGAGTAGGGAGGGTATACTACCACTTTGAATAGGTTCAAAAGAACGCGTTTACTCTCAAAATTAATATTACAATTTGCTCAGTCGAATTGCGCCTGCATGTCACATCCAGTTTATGCAGTTCATGACTAGAACCAGAACCAGAACACAAGGGCGTAGGCTGGTTTGGGCATGGGGAGGTGCACATCTTGGGGAGGTGGTACAGGGAGGTGCACATTTTAGGGAGGTGGAACTAAAGTTGAGAAAATCAGGCGTTGAAAGCAGAAAAGGTGGTGCAAATTTCTTTTTGCTTGCCAGGGGCGGAACTCCTATGGCTCTGCGGGGGGGGGGGTGCGACGTGCAC
>JZLH01S0334930.1:9349-20434 GCA_001188425.1 Eucidaris tribuloides | reverse complement strand
TGTATGTAGCAGCTATCAATGAGCTCAATTCAAATAAGGGTCATCCTTTACGTCAATACTAGTAAATGAATGCTTGTTTCTCCTCAAAGTAAATTCATTCAAGACAAATCCTTCCAGCCTGAATACAACCCACACACTCTAGTCAGTGCATACAGATACATGTTTGTTTCAATTCATTTTGGTCCTTGAAACATTCAGTTTTTGACTTCTCCCAATCAAGTCTTTGCCCTTTCAATGTAATGTGAAAAAAAATGTATCATTATTATCATCATCATTATCATCCTTGTTATAAATTATAATTATAATCATTATAATTCCAACATTTTAATAATGATTTCATAATAGTTCAAAATACAGTAAGCCTACTATAAACTAGTATTATTACTACTACTATTATTATTACGATGATGATTATCCTTCTTCTTCTTCTTCTTCTTCTTCTTACAACAGGGAACAAATTAAAATTTTCTTTTCGGGGGCTACTTTTCCCGTTTCAGTGCAGTCCAGATAATCTTTTGTATTAAACCCTATGGCAATTTACGGGGGCTCTTTTGCCATTTTGGGGGCAAAATCGCCCCGAGCCCCCGTGAATTTTTTTTCCTGCATATCAACATTAAAAGCCACCATAGGGGGAATCCAAACAATAGGGTTTATTCCGTTACAATAGGGAGGAGAGCGTTACGGCGAAAAAAATGTGCACTATAAAGGGGAATTGAAACAATAGGCAGGAAACAAAAGAGTTCACCCTAAGGTTGCAATTAGAGTAATTCATTATCATTATTATTACTACATTATTTTTCATTTTCTAAGAGTTGATTCAGTGTGAAGTTTAAATTGCACACAGTAAAGAGACTTACAAACACCAACGTTGAATGATGATATCCCAAGGCCAGGTCACGGCATACTGCTAATACCATTTGTGGTATGATGATCAAATCCCTTCACTTTTCAAATTAATCAACTCAACAACATATCTACTGATTGCAAATCCCCACTGAACTATTGAAAAGCAGAGTGGATTTGCAACTCTACATGTACGCCTGAATGGGTTGCAAAATCCTTTCATAAAAATCAAATATGAATAGGATCACATCCATAATAATATCATGGCAGCAAATACGTGATATTGTGTAAAACCGATATGAAATGGAAAAGATATTAAAGAAAAATGAATGACCTTTACAGTGAGAACAAAATGCCTTTTTGCACTTTGGTTTTATATACCATTTAGATTAAAGCCAAAGTTGGGTAAATGGTGAAAAATTAAATATTCTAGCAAAATTTCTACTACTGTATTTCATACATACAATGCCAATAACATCACATGCTCTGCAACACTAACATAAAAAAAAAAATAATGAAAAAATCAAAAACTTGGGGGCTCCCTAACTTTTTTATGTCACATGGAATGTTCATAGTGATTATCAGCTCTCTGATGATACACAATGCTACTGTAAACTAAACTATTTTCAGTAAGTTTGATGTTGTTTTCTGATGTCCATTGGGAAAATATGTCACACTGTGAATGATTGTTGTTATTGTTGTGTTCTGATAAAAAAATAAAACTGCACCTACAATAGGCTGTAATACATGCAGTAAGTGATTATCAATGCCTGGACATAATTTCCAACTACATGTATGCTGTTCTGTCCCTCGGGGGGCGGGGGGGGGTAGTGTCATTACAAGGTGTGCACCATGCGCGTGTATGGACTTTCTAAATGGACCCTAAACAAGTAATTAACTGTCGATCTCAGAATACCCTAAACAAGTATTCAAGTCTGAAAAGATACCCTTTTAAAGTAACATTCTGTTAAAAGTATACCCTTTTCCCCTGATTTTGGCGATTTTGATACCCAGAATGGTATTAACAGTTGATGACTTCTTTCACAATAGTAATTTTAACAGTTTGCATAGGGTGGGGTATCCATAACTTAACCCCCCCCCCCCAAAAAAAAAAAGAAAGAAAGAAAGAAATATAATAATACTGTAAATAACTACATGCATGTGTTCATACTGGACTATAACTAACGACTTTGATCCGTAAGTTACCTACATGTAACTACAAGTTAACTCTGAGATCAACATGTTTTGTGTGAACCGTACTGATGTCTCTTTACACCCACTATACTGCTAAGTATGACATCAAAGTTCTTAGTCCCACATGTGTATTGTACAAACAAGCCACAGGGGGAACAACACACACTTTCTGTATAAGGCAGAATGTGAACCTCAGAATTGTTTATCTACGAAATGAAAAAAAAATATTTGTTGCTTAACTTTGTACAAAGTCAAATTTAAAGCTTGATGGTAGAAAGAATGCAAACAATTCCTACAAACCTACTTCACTGGATCATTTTTCACATTTTTGCTATCTATCACACAAAGTTTTACAATGCTAGCTAGTGAGCACTGTCAATTGCCCTCTTGAACTCAAGAGGCAATGACCTATTTTCAAAAGGACTGCACAGATACTGGACTTGTTAAAAATAAAATTGGTTAATTTTGATATATAATAACACAAAAACTACGATATACGCCAGATAATACTGGCATGAGTATGAGTTATAGCTGAAGAGTGAACATTTTTGTTGGAGGTGGTTACAATACGATATCAGTGAGCAGTTTTATGTAATTCATGCTTATTTAAAATGTTAGAGTTCAGATTTTGCTCAATATCAAGTCCCCTGTACAAAATTGAGACTGCACAGAAATCAAATGGTGTGTGTCTAGTCCCCACACAATAGCATTCAAGCAATGGACAATGGCTGTAACAACACACTTTGGAAACTTTGGTATGCGAGTTTCAAAACGTCCAGGTGAGGTAAATGCTTTATTAATATTCATTAGTAGCCTAGCGACTGCTAGACTATTAATTATCCACAGCCATTGTCTGTTGAACTATTGTGTGTGGGACATAGGCCAACCAGTGTTGGCGAGACAGTTTCAAGGCCGAGCGAGACGAGACCGAGACAATTTTAGCTGTTCGAGACCGAGACGGACCGAGCACTTGTTTTCAGAATCAGCCGAGATCGAGACCGGGACTGAGACAATTACCTTCGAGCACGGCAAGACGAGGACCGAGACAATAATGCCCGAGACAGTAAACAAGACACTAGTTATTTTCTATGCAATGCACACCTTTCTTTCCTTAACATACCTGATTGCAATTATAGACTACTATAACAGTTTAAAGTTCATTCCTGATATCATTCATCATGTCGATCATCATATTACATTCATCATCTAATCATTGTTTTCATCATCGGCTCAGTCGGTCGTTGCGTCATCAATCACTATCATTTATACTCATGGAAAGATTTAGAGCGTCTCTGGACTGGGGGGGGGGGCTGGGGGTTTACCAACCTGGATGCGCACTGTCTTATTCGCCTGATGTGAATGTGTCATTGTATCCAAGTATTAGCCTACGTCGAGTGCGATGGCCTGAAAATTGTAAAGACCAATAGTTTGGGTCCATGGAATTCATTGTATATTTACGGTAAATTTGCAGGTAAAATAAAAATAAAAAACATGCCTTCAAACTTCCTCTCCGAAGTAAAATTTAAAAATATTTATTTAATGAAACGAATTTACCAAAAAAGATGCTTGATGGAAGCCCCCCCCCCTAAAAAAGAAATCACGCCGTTACTGGCCAATTATGTCTCCCAAACCGAACTCAAAAACCGCCATGGCCTCGCAAGCCTGATGTTTTTTGTGTTTTTTACCAACACAAATTTCAAGTCCGGAAAACTGCTAAGAAACAACGTTGCGAGAAAACGGAATTTGTATTTTGTAATGTGAGAAAACGGGAATTGACATTAAACAGAAAACTTTACTTTTGCTTTTACTGGAAAGGTACATGACCACGGGAGTTGTGATTGCGGTACTCATGCATTTTTGTTGCGACCGTGCAAGACAAGGCCGCGGGGTGGGAAGGTTTTTTTTTTCTCCAATATCTGCATTGCACGGACGGGGTAGACGGACTGCATCCACATTTTGTAAGAATTAGGGGGTAATTGGACTGTGTAACTTACTTCCTCAAGCCCCACCCCCTCACCCCCCTCCCCCCCCCCCCACACACACACACACACACACACACTACACACACACATCACACACACACACACACACATGCACACACACACACAGCACACACACACGACCACACACACACACACACAACACACACATTCACCATCACCACATACACACAAAGCTCACACACACACAACACACACACACACACACACACACTACACACCACACACACACACACACACACACACACACACACACACTCAAGATGTGTTGCACAGTATTCCAAAATTAATTCTCGTGTAGGTAGTAGTAGATAGTAATCCAGCGTTTTTAAATCCGTTTAGTCCCCGAAGCTACGGGGGTCGGCCGGATTACCACTCGCCCTTCACAGAAATCACCCTCACCCCCTGCCTCACTTTACTCTATCGGCGCGATCCTCCTCCCTCAACCCAACCCTCTTCTACTCTCCTCACACCTGCTTTCTTCGCATGTCTTTCTCGGGTCGCCCCTTCCCTCTGGACCAGCCACCTTCAATACTCAAGCGCCTTCTCAAACATGATCAACATCCCTTCCTCAGCACATGTCCATACCAACGTACTCCGTTCGCCTTCGCCATCTGATCCACCGTCTCTTCCAAACCCAACATCTGCATCAAAACCTCAATCTTCTTCCTGTCCATCAGCTTCACACCACACATCGCTCTCACCATTGCTCTCTCAGTCCTTCTCAGAATCCCCATTTCATTTTCACTCAAACACCACGTTTCACTCCCATACAACATCGCCGATCTCACACAACTCCTATAAACTAATCCTTTCATCTTCAGAGGAAACCTTTTCCCATATAACAACTCTCCGCATTCCCTAAACTTCACCCATCCAAATCTTGCCCTTGCTGTCACAGCTGCCCTGCACCCTCCACTCACACTCACCTTATATTTTTTTATTTTCTTCTTCTTCTTTGACATGGAGCTGGTGAATAAACATAACCTGGGGGCACTATGTTACAAGGTGTACACCATTCGCGTGTGAAAAAAACGTGTAAAAAGGGTTGTTTTTTCACGGCCGGATGATGTGTGTGCGTACAGTAAAAAGGGTATCAAAATCATGAAAAAAGGGTATACTATTAACAGAAGGTTTACTTTAAAAGGGCATCTTTTCAGACTTGAATACCTGGTTATAGGGTATATTCAATAGAATGTTTACTTTAATGGGTATCTTTTCAGACTTGAATACTTGTTTAGGGTATTCAACAGAAGGTTAACTTTAAAAGGGTATCTTTTCAGACTCGAATAGGCCTACTTGTTTAAAATATTCTGAGATTGACAGTCCATACATGCGCACGGTGTCCACCAATTGTAATGACAGTTTTCTGCCTAAAGTTTGGTACCTTTGTCAAAGCCGCTTTGTTCACTAAAAGTGACAAATGTACAGACCGTATTTCAAGATATCAAACTCTTAATAATCTCTACACTGTGTACTCCAATCCTGTGTTTAGTGCATTTTATGCTGTAGGTCAGGCAGAGAGCAGTGAGAATCTGAGAGTGACTCGTCAAAATTGAGCTTTTTTTTCAGTGTCTTGTCGATGTCTCGGCCTACGAGACCGAGACATTTCCGTCGAGACCGAGACCGAGACGAGAAAATTAGCGTGCGAGACCGAGACGAGACACGAGACACCCAAACACTGTCTCGAGACCGAGACACGTCTCGAGACACCCAACACTGAGGCACACACTCTGACATGACATGGCGCGTGCCATAGTATTACGCGCACGCGCATCAATGATGTTTATATACATAACATTGCGCAATGAAATGAAATTGCGCGCGCGCATACAGACAAAATGCGTACCGCATCGCACACGTGCAGTATACAGGTCACCAAGACGCCAAACATACACTAATCTATGTGTGGGACTAGGTAAATGAACCCCCTTAAATTTGGTCTGGGGACCAAACCCGACCACTGGTGTCCAGCTGACATATCTTTTTTCAATCACATAGGTAGTCTAAGTAACTTTGAGGGGTCAAATCTTTTGGGCTCGATGGGGTAAATTGAGAAGTAGCTAGCTCCAGACTAGTAGGCTGAAATCAGATATGTACAGGGTTATGGTATTTGATCTTTGACTTTTCAGCCCCAAATTAATTAGTTAAGTGTTGTATCATACATAAATCCACACTTACTGTACATGTAACTCAAGTTCGAATAAAATCAGATCATTGGTTCAGTAATGTACTGTACCTACATGTACATGAAACAGGCCAAAATCAGATTTACCTTTGAGTCCTCATACCTTTCAACACCTGTATTTCTGTTACTAATATTGTACATTTATGGATATGTAGTTTACCAATTTCATTAAGTTTTTGTTTGCATGAACTGTAGCCAACCAAAAACACCAAGGATCCACAAGGCCAATGAAACTGCTCACTGCACTTAACAAAATTAACACTATCAATGGGGGAAATGAGACACTCAATTTATGAATTGCTATTTTCTTAAAGAAACCTAGGACAAGGCTCTCAAAAGACTTGAGCCCCATATGAGAAATTGTTCCAATAACATGGTCGGGGTGACTGCTCTAACTTGTGTGGATGAAGTTTTACAGTCTTGTGAGTGAAGGTTACAAAAGTGTTGGTACATCTAGTTGTCTATAATTTCCAAAGAACACTGGCTACAGTATTTATATGCACTCATTACCAATATCAAGGGAAATAATACTTATAAAAAAATATTTCTGTGGGATCATCAATGTATCTACGACAACTTGTATCATCCTCAACCTGTTGTGTACATGCAGTACAACAGATGTGGTCAATTTCATTACCGCACACACAAGCACCAATTCCATGGACTACTCTAATTTAAATGTAATTTTTTAAATTTGATTATGCTAGGACCGTACAAAAAGGCACGTACACAAAATGGTATGGAATAGTCGTTTCAATTCAAGTACAGAACTATGGGGCATAGTTAAATATTAAACACATTATCAAGAATTGATGAGTGAATAAGCATTCAACAAGCTCTAATTGCATGTTACCATAGCAACCATGTTGAACACACCAATCCTCTTTACTTAGGAAATGGGAGGTCTACATGAAAGTGTAGGTGTACATGTTTATAATCAGAGTTATTGCAGATGTACATGTACATTATTTGCACTCAGTGTAATCACTCTATCAAGGTACATCTTAACAATAATGTAGACTACGCCAACACCAAACATGTTTTTTTTATACTTGTTTGTTTTGTGGAAGTATTACTTGAAAACCAGTAATTTTCAGATATTGCATGTATGTACATTACATTACTATTATTATTATTATTATCATCATCAATCATCATCATCATCATTATTATTATTACTATTATTATTATCATTATTTTTATTATTTTTATTATTAGTCTTAAGTAGTCTTATTTATTTATCATTATTATTGCTATAAACATTTATTATTATTATTATTATTATTATTATTATTATCATTATTATTAATTATTATTATTATCATTATTATTATCATTATTATTATCATTATTATCATTTATTATTATTTATTATTATAATTATTTATTTGACCAATCCGAAGAGTATACAATACAAAACAGAACATGTTTATACACATTAATCAAAAGTTGCATACAACAGAAACAAGATAGGAAATGATGCTACATATGGGTAAGGGGTGGCAAAAGCAATATCAATCACTGATTGTTCTTCTGTTGAATTAATGAAATAGAGAACTGAACACAATTATGCCAGATGAACCCACTATCACTTCATGGCTTTCCTGTGGGCAAGCAAATTTACGGATGGGCAAGAAAATGGCAGTAAAGGAAATTACCAAACAAGGCAAGTAACTTGAGATCCAGTGAAACATTGACTTTACAGACATAAACAGAAATAATAATAGCAAAGAGGAAATAAAGTCTTGAGTACATACTTTGAAATGCATTTACTGGAAAACCTTGACACAGTCTACATGTAGGCCCAGATCAAAGAATTTTCCTGGGCTTGGGGCGGGGGAGGATTAATAAACTGTAAAAAGTAAGGAATAGTGAATTGCTTTTCTATGCTTTCTTTTCTTTTCTTTGTTATAAGAGGGATTTAGTTTGATAGATTTTTTAAATAATTTTCTGTTTGTTTTTGCCTTTTTTTGGGGGGGGGGAGGGGGAGGGGGATTTCCACAATTGCAACCATCACAACTTCCAACTACAGACCATCGCCATACAGCATAACGCCTACATTATTGTAGGAGGGAATAGAGGTTGTTGGGAGTGAAAAATTAATTTACACTCTGACACAGTCTGTGGTGCACAAAACGTGAACAATTACCAACTGTCACTCCTGTGTTCACAGTGGTATCTACCACACAGTTGGATCCAATTTTCCTAATGGCCAGAGTAGACAAGCTACACGTATACACATACATGTACCATAGCAACAGCTGGTCATGGATGATAGGTTTGGGTACATATCGCATTTGATGCAGTTTTGAAGTGCTTATTAAATGGGCAAATTTGTAAAAGTAGCTCCAGCATTACATGGAATGTCTAATTATGTGATAAAAGTATTTTATGATACAAAATACACATAGTAAGGCCTAAGAAAATTGCTGTATTGGTGTAATGGGCTACTGAAAAAATAGAGTAGGTAGGCAGGATTTTTGTTGTTGTTATTGTTTCTGATAATGATGCCTTCATTTCATACGTCTCATGAAAGCTATGTGCTAAATTATGCATGAATGAGATGCTCAAGAATATGACCAGTGAGGGCATTCTTCTCAACAAAATTTAACAAAAGCAAATACCGCAACCAGAAAATCTCCTCTCAAGAACTATCCACTCCTCAGTGATGTATGGTATGACAGGGTCATTTGCTCAATCTACTTTATTTACATACATCATGTATAGTTAACATTCTGGTTTCTGCAAAGTTTCATCACCCTCACTTGGGTTTGCTGAGTAAAACAAAAATATTATCTTGTGGGGTACTATCGTATGAATTTCAGAAGACACAACAAACAACACTTGGCAGACCTATGAGGTACAAGTGCAAATATATTTGTTAACATCTGTTAACTTGGAAGATGTGTGAGAAGTACATGTAGATATTTCACAGAAATATCATGCAGAAAAGAGTATCAGCCAGATATTTTCAGGAAAGCCAGACAGTTTTTAGAGTCAAATGATAGTGTGAGATGTCATGTACACGTATGACATCTTTTAAAATCAATCTATGAACTTTTCAAACCGTATGGTGAATATATAGGACAGCCATATTATCTCAGATGGGCACCATCTGGTGTACGTAGGTTATAAGGATGGAGTGGAGGCTGACCGTCCGAGTCACGAGGCCGCTGAAAAAATATTTCTCCCACAGAATTTGTACACGTGACTCGGTCTGAGGCCAAGGCCAAGGCCGGCCAAATTTGGCCTCGAGGCCTGCCTCGACTCCATCCCTGGTAATGTTATTATCAAAACGATGCACTTACCCTCGGAGTAGTGAGTCCATACCCAAAGAGTCCATTGATGGGACGACGGATAAAATGTGCCTTCTTCCAGTCAGGATCTACCATGAACATCCTTGTTCCATACAGTACATGTTTAATTCCCTTTGGAAAGAATGATACAAGATAGAAAGTTAGAGGTTTTTATTAACATCGATACATTGATGGTGGCGTTGCAAATGTGTCAATTAGTTGTTTTTTTTTCATGAGGAACATTAAGTTAACTGTACTGACAAAAAAGCGTCCACTGTATGTTTACCTTCTAAATAGGGGTAGTCGCCCCCTTAGAATTATTCAAAATACAAAAAATCAGGTGTTGCTTTCACAGTGTATTTCAGGAATTTTTTTTTTTGACATTCGCCCCACCCCCCGAATTGTACCCTGCTGCTCCTTCTTTTATACATTACTGCAAATTTGTGCAATGCCTACAGATGGAAGTAATTGTCAATCAATCAACTACCTGTACATGTAGTTCAATTACTAATTAATCATCCTCCATCAATCAATCAATCCATTCATCCAATGAATGAATCAATGGATCAATTAATTGGGCAGGAAAGTAATCCATCAACAGCATACAAAGCAATAAATCAATTTCATTCGACCCACAATGTTACAGTATAACATACTATTTTGAAAGTGTTTCCATTCTAAAAATCATTTTATCTGCTCCAATATAATGTACAGTAAAAATATAAAACAATACCTTGCAAAGATTTAAGGAGAACGTTATGTGACCCATTGCTACATGCATGGAAGCCAAATGAATTTGAAAATCCATGAAAAATAGGTGATATGCATGAAATCTTTATTCATACACTGTTTGCCTTTGTACATCTCAAATATTAAGATAATCAATTTTAGTGAATCTAAAATTTTCACATTCATATTTGAACAAATTTCCAGTTTTAGAGTTTTCAACTCTTTGATGCAGATTTGTTGTGTTCGGTCACAAGCATAATTTCATCCATACTCAAATTTCAACCTTCACCATTTATTGTTGTTAGGCCTTTCCCAAAAATAACGTGAAGAAGAGGGTTGTAAAACACTCACCTGTGCTGTAGCATAGCTGATGTCACTCCCTTCATCTTCTTCTTCCTTTCTCTTTTGTTCTTCTGTTTTTACTCCATTTAACTCCGTCGTTGCTGTCTATAGGATATACCAAAAAAAATAATTACAAATATTCTTGAATATTCTTCAAAAAGTTGGTGTAAAAAACACCTATATTTTTTTTTTTGGGGGGGGGAGGGGGGGGTTTATAATTTTTCAGGGCAGAGGGGATTGTCATATGATTGAGAAAGATGGACTTAAAACTAAAAGTTGTTTTACTGGATAAGGTCACAACCTGGAGCATGGCTGAACTTTTTTTCAATGGGGATGGGGTAGGGATGGGGGGGGGGGAATAATTGGATACCTGAAGTTTTACTGAACAAAATCCTTGATTACTTGCAGAACAATACGACAATCACAGGATTTTCCACTGAACTGAGATGTAGTCCAAACTAAAAGTATTTTGAACATGACAATTTCTCAAAAT
>JZLH01S0334900.1:27325-45607 GCA_001188425.1 Eucidaris tribuloides | reverse complement strand
AAGACAAGATTTCTGTTGCATTGTTATTCTTTTGAGTGTGCGTGAGCATGACAACAAACTTGAATCTTGATTCCTGAGTTCAGTAAATGTAATTAATTTGTCTTATATTGATGTTAAGACCATAATGACAGCAATTCAGGTAATGTGCTAATTGCATACCGGTATTAGCCTATAACTAGCAGATGTTCATAACTTCCATTCAGCCCTTTGCACTCTTCATTTGTCAATGTTTACTGTAAATTCATTGGTTTTTAAAATTATTTCATGTTGATTTCAAATGAAAGGTATATCCTTTAATAACAATCTCATTATTTCAATTTTCTTTGCAACTTTCTTGTCATTCAGGTTGAGGGAAGGGTTGAGCACTCTTGTACCCCTTTCATATTGACAGCCGAAGTGGAGTTACTCCGGAGTCCAGGAGGAGTTACTCCACTTTGGAGGGCAATATGAAAATTCTGAGATTATTTCGGTCCGGATTCAAAGCGAAGTACTCGACCCACTTCGAGAAGAGGGTTACAGGCGGAGTAACTCCGCACCGGAAGTGCAGTTCGGATTAACTCGGTAATCTCGCGCGTGTTTACATTTCCTGTCCCAACGTCACAAGCGAGTTTAGTCGCTGGGAGTTTAATTCCTAGGTTTGATTTTGTTTTGTAGCATGTTCGAATCGTTTGGTTCTAGATTTTTTGTTTTGACTTAAGTTGTTCTTCTGATTTTTAACGAAAGTATCCGAAATGGCGAAATCAATAGGCTACCCTAATCATAGAACTTATCTTATCCAAGTTCTTGAACTGACGGTATTTGCGTCAATCTCCGTATTTTCAATCGTGTTTTTGTACTCGGATCACACAATCGTCTGGCAAGAGATCAACTATTAAGCAGTCAAGTATGTAGGCCTATAGACCAATAAAGCGAATGATTGCGAAATTTGAGCGAACTGTTCAGCCACATATAATGGCGCGAACTCGCATGTAAGCCATGGAAACGACTGCGGATACACCGCTGCGGTGCTTGCCAGTATGAAAGGGGGTGTAAAGTCGGTCCGCAGTACAAGCGGATCAACTCAACCCGGAGTTACTCCGGAGTAACTCCACTTCGCCTTCACTATGAAAGGGGTATTGTGTGCTGCTCCTCAAATGGAGAAACACCCCGAAGTATGGCGAGAGCAGTTTTGCACAAAACCGTCAAAGCTGAGTGCATCTGCCATGATTGGACTCTTCTCAGAGGATGAACCCAGTGCTGAGGGGTCAAACCGACGCCAGAAGGAGGAGGATATTCTCTCCTGGTGGAGGGACTTTCTACTTGATGTGGAATCTGGCGAGTTTGCGTTTGGTAATAATTCAATTATTTTGTTTATATTAACTGCCATTTGTTGTTCATGTGTATAGATGTTTCTTTGTTTGTTTGGTTGTTGGTTTGTTTGTGTTTGTGTGTGTATGTGCATGTTTGTGTAAATGATTAATCTGTGTTTTAGGGATTGAGCTACCAGCTGTATAAAGAATGCCGTACAATTGAATAAAAGTTGGTGTCATTTCTTCATTTTTAAAAAAAAAACATGAGTTCTTATTCAATATTTCAATCAAGTTAATAAGTCACTCTTATATTACAGGTTTTGTAACCATATAATGATAAATTTGCTTTACTAATATATTACCGCAGTATTGTGTCCGTCACAACAGACACAATACTTGTAGTAATCAGAGTGGCAATATTTCCCAGGGAGCAGAAATGAATATAATTTTCTGCTCCCTGGGAAATATTGCCACTCTGATTGACAAGCCGCTAAAAGGGCCCATAGAAGCAATACACGACTTTCTTTTCCTCCCTGATATCCATTTATTCATCACGCTAAAGGGCAGCAATTGCAAATTTATTACTTTGCTAAAAACACTGTAGTTTCAAACACAAAATACTTTTTTTTTTTTTAATGACCCCCCAAAAATACAGTATCAAACATTTGGAGTTCTATCAAGTTTATTTTCTCATGATTTATTTTGTTTTTATAGGCAACACTGGAAAGAATGTCTATCTGGACGATGTACTGATATTTTCAACATGTATGGATGTGGAGCCTCCTTGTGGATTTGACCCTGTTCCAAATCTCAAGTTCTGTACTGGCTTTTACCCACGGGCAAGCACCTGTTCGAACACACTCTACCTCCCAAGTGACTGCAATGACTATGCATCATTTTGTCATGGAATGGTTGAGGGCCTTGGTAGTGGTCAAGGTTTTGGTCAGAGCCAACTTCGAAGTAATTGGAGAGGGGCAAATACGTGCCCTCAACAATTTCTATGACATCTCACCAATGCAAAAAGATCTCGCCAGGACTTGGAAGATGTGGCTCTGTTTGTGAATGTATATTTTTAGCTTACCTGTATCAAAGTCTTGAGTGAGCTGTTTTGTTCCTTTACTGTGTATCATGCATCCGCTTTTCACATTTTTAACATCTTCTTTACAATGCATGATTGGAATAGGACCAAACTTGGCAGTATAGATCATTCTGGGGAGAGTAGTTAAGGTTCGTGGGGGTCCAGAAGGAGGGGCCCAAGTGTGTTCTACGTAATGTTCAGACATTTCCATCTGTAGATTCTGTAGTAGTCTAACCAAGTCACTTTTTATGCCTCCGCAACGAAGTTGCCGGCGGCATCATGTTTCCGGGTTGTCCGTCTGTTTGTCCGTCCGTTCGTTCGTTACCGGATCTCATTACCGCGATAACTTAAGAACCGCTCCTCGGATTTTGATGTAACTAGGACCAAGTATGAACCATGAGACACCAATGAACTGATTAGATTTTGTAGCTGAAAGGTCAAAGGTTACCGGGCCAGAAATATGTTTGATTTTGGCTCTTTACCGTGATAGCTTGGGAACAGCTGTTCGGATTTTGATGTACATTTGGTGAAGTATGTATTATACGACACCAATGAACTGATTAGATTTGGGAGCTGAAAAGTTAAAGGTCAAAGGTCATTGGACCTAAAATATGTCTGATTTGGGCTCGTTATCACGATGACTTGAGAAGGACCGGTCGGTTTCATGTAGCTTGAGTGAAGTATGTATTAGGCACTAATGAACTGATTAGATTTTGGAGCTGAAAGGTCATTGGTCAAAGGTCACCGGGCCAAAAATATGTCTGATTAGGGTTTGTTACCGCGATAACTTGAGAACGGCCATTAGGATTTTGATGTAACCTGGGCAAAGTATGTATTATAAGGCACGGATGAACTGATTAGATTTGAGAGCTGAAAGGTCAAAGGTCACTGGCCCTAAAATATGTCTGATTTGGGCTCATTACTGTGGAAACTTCAGTATGACTGGTCCGATTTTGATGTAACTAGGGAGAAGTATCTAATATAAGGCACCAATTTACTGATTCGATTTTGGAGTTGAAAGGTCAGAGGTCAAAGGTCACAAGACCTCATGTCATTGTTTCAATAATTTACGAACTGCTTATTAGATTTTTCTATAACTTGGTCAAAGGTCACATGGGCTTATTCATCTCGTTGGTCTTGCTACCATGGTAACTTAAGCCCCAGTTTAGTTTTGGGGATTTTTTGTTATTTGAAAGCTTTATGCCCCAAAGTCATACCCTGCAATAATAGTTCTGAATGTCTGTAGTTTTTTTTTATTATTTAATGAAAAATCTCGTGTGAACACCCCCAAAATTTTACATTATAGCATCTTAGGGTTAAAAAGGATTTAAGGTTACATGTGTTATACCTCATCTGAAGAGCAGACTCGGCTCTTTCAGATGAGGTATAACTCATATAACTTTTTTTTGTCTTTGATTTTTTTAAATTAATTAATGAAAAATGTCGGGGGGGACCCCCGACATTTTTGACCATATTTTACATTACAGCATCCAAAGGGTTAAAAATGTTATATGAGTAATACCTCATCTGAAAGAGCTGCGCCTGCTCTTTCAGATGAGGTATAACACATGTAACCTTAAAGCCTTTTCAACCCTTTAGATGCTATAATGTAAAATTTTGGGGGTGTTCCCACGAGATTTTTCATTAATTAATTAAAAAAAAACTAAAGACATCAGAATCTATTATTGCAGGATTATGACATTGGGGCATAAAGCTTACAAATAACAAAAAATCCCCAAAACTAAACTTGGGCTTTAAGCTTTTCATATTACATTATGGGAGTGCATACTGCGGAGGCATACCCATTGACTGCATGCAGTCAAACTACTCTAGTTGTATAGATACCTCTGTCAGTAAAGAGTCACTATTCCTCGTGACAATGCTCAGGGTAGCCTGATGACCAATTTTTCCAATTCCTCCCTGTGGGGTATTGGCCGCATTATGCTTTAGGTCTGTCTGTGAATGGTTGGAGGTCACCAGGTCAATTAAAAATCCACAAATCAGTTTTGAACCAAATATTTGTGAACCATTTTTTTCATCATATTCGTGAGCTCATAGTCATTCCAGTAGGTGCCTTAGGTTAAAGAATACTCTTTTGTTCAACAATTGATTAGTATAGCTTATCAGTAGTTATTACTCTTTTGCCGAAAATGATTTTGTTTAAATATGAAAGTACACAAGTACACCTTTTTCATTGTCTCAACTGAACGAAGTTCGGCAGAGACCTAGTAAACACTTTTCCTGTTAGTCTGTTGGTCTGTTAGTCTGATGGTCTGTTATGAAAATGGTAAAAGTTTTTGTTCAACTTGCTCTCATGTCTTAAATTTCAGCATCAATTGTATTCACACTTGGTACAAATGATCCTTGGGTAATACCACGTGTGTGTTGTTGAGGAAGATGAGTTCAGAGGTCATCTAAGGGTCAACAGGTCAAATGAGATAAGGCCATGTGCATCATTTTTGTTCACTTTTGGTACAAATGATCCTTGTGTAATACCACATGCGTGTTGATGAGAATGTTGAGGTCAAAGGTTATTTAATGGTCAAAAGGTCAAATGATGTATTCCTGCATCAATTTTGTTCAAACTCTGAACAAACGATCAGTGGGAAATACATGTTTTGTTTATGAGGATGGAGAGGTCAAAGGTCATATTGCATGTTTTATTGAGCGCGAAATCAGGCGAGACTTGTAGTTGGCGAACCACCTTGTTTGTAATATCGGTACAGCAAGTACACTTAGTAATGAATATATGTTTGTTCACTCAACTAATTGTCTTTCATATTTAAGAGTCTATGTTACCTCAGCCATCCTTAGCCTTAAGTCAGCTAACTGCAAATATCTGCCAGATTGTTTTACATACAATGGTGTTTGAAACAAGTGTTTCTCACTGAATGAGGGATGAGTATATTGTAAGCGAGGTAGAGTTTGACTTAAGATTGTTCATATATCATATGTCATGAAATGTGTGCTAATACAATACAGGTATTTTTGTTCATTTTCTGCTGCGCCAAAATTGTTCGTATTTATAAATATGTAGAAATATTATTCGGTAGAACCTCATTCCAGCAATGTCCTTGAACCAAGGAATTGTCTTTCTTATATTGAAATAAATTGTCTCTCTTATATTGAAACTTTTATGTATCGAATGTACAAACGGGTATATACAAAGACGTCCGATGAGGAAAATTTCCTCGTGATTACACAAGTTAGTTACATGTACAACGGTCTTTTTTGTAGGAAAGTCGCAATGCAGTATACAAATGGCATTGAGTACCACCATCATTTTCTACCACAAATAAAGTTTTTTGACAGTCTTTTAAGATTCTATATTACCTCAGCCATCCTTAGCCTTACGTCAGCTAACTACAACTTGCCAAATATCTGCCAAATTGTTTTTGTGTATGAATGTGTTTGAAACGGGTAACTTTTGTCCTTACTGTTTGGGCGATAGGCATATTGTCAACATGAAATAGTTCGCCTTGGACATTCATCATATACCCTGTATCTCAAAATGTGTGCTATTAATTTGGTTTCAGTTGTGCCAAACTCAAGTAATTATTACATGTTGGAAACTAGAAAGATTAGTCAGTCGTACCTGATTTTAACAAACTCCTCAGAAATGCCCTTGTTATACTGAAACCTTGTATCACATATAAAATCAGTAAAATATAAACAATTGCAAAATGAAATGTCCTTGATATCGAAAGAGTTTGTTAAAAATGTGTTTTTTATTACAAAAGTTCCAGTGTAGTTTCCCTTTTCTACCACAACCAGGAGTTTTTGAACTATGTGTCAACAGCAAACAATACATCATTTATTCAGGTGCACTTCTTGCATTGCCCAACAATGTACTGTATAAGATTTTGGCATGCATGTTATTAGCACTAAAATTCAACTCATTTTTAGACTAATTATTAATACTGTTTCTTTTAATTGTGAAAGTTTAGTACAGATACATGTATATTACCTATATTCACCTTTCTTGAATTGTTTCATTACTTGTTTCTTACCTGTAAATATGTTTCAGATTCTAAAAGCTCTAGATTTATTTCTGAAAAACATATTGCATTACTTTGTTTCATTATTTGCATTTGTTTCTGATGAGTAATTTGATGTAAGGTAAGAGTACACATGAACCATGAGTGGAGTGGTGTGTGTGTGTGTTTGTGTGTGTGTGTGGGTGTGTGTGTGGGTGGTGGGTGGGTGTGTGTGTGTGTGTGTGTGTGTGTTGTGGTGTGTGTGTGTGTGTGTGTGTGTGTGTGTGTGTGGTGTGTGTGTGTGGTGTGTGTGTGTGTGTGTGTGTGTGTGTGTGTTGGTGTGTGGTGTGTGGTTGGTGTTGTTGGGGGGGGGGGGTTGTTATGGACCAATATCTGGAGACATTGTTTTTAACCCACTGTGGGACTGAATACATTCCCAGTCGTTATACCCATGCCACTTAAATTCTCAACAAGTATTAATTACATGTTTGAAACAGTCAAATGTTTACATTTTGTTGACCCATGCAGTTTATCAACAACATTTTTTGGTTATAGGAGGGTATGTCTAAAATCAAATTATGTGAGGGCATTTACAAGGTCGTAAGAAAAATAAATGGGTTCCACTGTGACACATTACATGGGTATGCGTGTGTGCTTTTTGCTTTTTTTTTGGGGGGGGGGGGCCGGGGCAGGGTGGTCAGGGCCAGGCAGATCCCTCAGTAAACCTCATGTCAGGTATAGTGCACTCTTGATAGAAGTCCATGGGACCCATGACATTGTTTTGTTGTAATGAAATTTATATCAGGGTTGCCAAAACAATAGAATACAAAGGAAATCCAAGAGATGAGACCACAAATTTTACTTCTTTATAATGAAATTTTTTTGTTATATCAGTATTCTCTATAACGAGAGTGCACTGAACTTGCTTTAATCACAAGACTTTTGTCCAACAGCTTTATGTTTATTTATACAGTGCACTCTTGTTATAAAGAAGTCCTTGGTACCCATGATATTTGTTGTTTATAACGAAATTTCTTAATATCGGGGTTGCAAAAAAAACAAAGGCAATCCAAGATATGGGACCGGAGATTTTACTTCTTTATAATGAAATTTTGTTATATCAGTGTTCTTTATAACGAGAGTGCACTCTATACAGTACATATATATATATATGCGCGTTTATGTCATCTTTGTTATACGCTTAACTGTTTTTGAATTCATCGCTTCACACTTGAAACAGGTCTATGACCGAAACGTCGTGTTTTTACATCACTTTACGGCATCCATATACTATAACTGATATACTAATTATATATACAAGGTGGCCCAGAAAGAATGCTACGAGTATGATCGCTAATTTCTTCATCATTATCGGCAAAATGTCACTAATTTTTATTTCGTTGGTTAGAACATTTTTTTTTCAATAAAATGATACCAAGATCATTGATTTTGAGTAAGGCGTTTTGATTCTAGGGCCATTTTTCGGAGGCAATGCAATTTTCCAAATTTGCCAATTTTTAACAGCGGCGGTCATCGGAACGCCGAGATATTCTGGGGTCTCAGCTTGCCATACCAGACCAACCGCGATGACAATGGGCTGGAATGTCCTTGCTTTCATAAAGAAGACCATGTGAGCTGCATCTCCATTGTCATGGCGGTTTGTCTGGTATGGCAAGCTGAGACCCCAGAATATCTCGGCGTTCCGATGACCGCCGCTGTTGAAAATTGGCAAATTTGGAAAATTGCATTGCCTCCGAAAAATGACCCTAGAATCAAAACGCCTTACTCAAAATCAATGATCTTGGTATCATGTAAATTGGAAAAAGAAATAGTTCTAAACCACCGAAATAAAAATTAAATGACATTTTGTCGATAATAATGAAGAAATTAGCAATCATACTCGTAGCATTCTTTCTGGGCCACCCTGTATATATATATATATATACATGATGACATAGTGCTTTTAAAAGATGACAATCTACACGTACATGTATCTCAACTTGACTGGATTCTCCTGCCCATTCTCTCCCATAGACTTAGTGTGTGTAGATCTAAGTTATTTTATCCTCCAATTGAGTGGAAATTGTTCATTCATGCATGTCTTGACAGTGGCAGCATAATTTTCCATTTTTTTTTTTAATTTGAGGTTTATTTGTCCATTTTTAAACAGCGCAATGTAGCTCAAATATCAATGTCTGACCAGTTTTTTAATTGAAACTCCACAATGTTATCTTATCACTCTAAGTAATTTCCACAATTACTACAGTGTGTCTTCCCCCCCCCCCCCAAATGGTCCAATCGGGAGAAAAATATTTAAGGTAATTTCTTTCCTCAAAAGGTTATGTATACATGTATTTGGTATGATATTAAAGCAGAATAAATTTTCTTTCTGATGGTCAATCCCTTCTAATTTACTTTTAAAAATCAAACGTTATATTTATTTTAGTGCAGTCAGGCAAAATCATGTTTGTCCCACTTTTCGTGATGAGAAAATGCAACACTCCAACACCCCAACTCCTCCTCCCCCCCGCACCCCCCGTGCGGCTACGCACTGAACCTGTAATGGACTGCAGCCCCCCCCCGTAATGTGACACTTCAAAACAGAATGTGTTAATGAATTCAAAACTACTTAACAGCTCAAATTACGAAAACAATCAAAGAACCCACAGAAACATTTATTTTTGATAAAATGTTATACTTTGTGGTTCTTGATGTTAAAAGGCCATCCCGTTATTGAACATTCACACCGTTTCATGTTGCACAGCACATGTACATCTCCTTTGTTACTGGAGGGTTTACTTTCTTATGGAAATAACAGAACAAAAATATCCCGAAAGTGTTTGTAATATGTTTTTAATGATCACTGAACCATTTCACAATTATTCCCACACCTTACAACGGTTTCTTTGTCCAAAGCTTGTTTAATCAACTTGCAAGGTCTGCATAAATTGTATATGTAACAGTGTATAATGGGACAAGGGCGATTTTGTGTCATTGCAGAAAATTCAATATAGCTTGGGACTGACGCAACCAAATGAAATAAATTGCACTGAAAAGTATTGGCGTTTTAGCATAATGACAATACCCAACACTCGGCTGTATATGATTTTCATATCTGTACATGTATTACAAAATTATTTCCAATGGGACCATTTTTTTTTTTGGGGGGGGGGGCGGCACTCTGTACATTTATGTATATTTCCGTTAAATGTTAATCATTGAGAGCTTGTCTGTTCTATTTCTTTGATTCTTTCGCCTACATTATGAGGCAATGTATAATGGCACGTGTCTGGAGCATACTTTCATAACTATGAGCACATAAATTTAAATGTAAAACTTTCTGATTTATCTGTCCTATGAGTAGCAACTGGTAAGGATATTGTAAGAATACATGTATTTGCAACCTGTCAATATTGCTCAGTTAAGACCTACATGCACTGTATTTAGAAATGTTGGGCGTGTACACATTGCTTGACCAAATACTGTAAATGTGGTTGGTTTTAAGTTGGTTTTTGGTTCATTATAATGCAAACTCAAAACAATGGAATTCAACCTCAACACCATTGTGGCATAAACTAAAAAATCCTATTTCAACTTGATATAAAAATGGAAATTCCGTTTTATCATAGAAAATGTACACAGCAAACATATTAATTCCGTTTCGCAGAGTGAATTCCATGAATTTTTACATGAAAAGTATAAGAACCAAATGGATCTACATGTAAAAGGATGTCTACTACGGATTTATAATTGATCTGGTATGTATATTATTTAGAGTATAAAAGTAAATTTACAAAAGGCTTACACAAATCAGTGTATTTAGGTCAACCTGCAGTTCAAATAAAATCCACAAACTTTGTGATTGGCAAGCATGTCGACAGGCTTGAATATAAATTTTGGGGAATTAATTTGAACTGCAGGCTGAACGATATACACTGATTTGGGTAAACAATCACACACACAACAAACAAACAAGTATTCACACTAAACAATTAAATGGCTTTGGAATTTTTTTTTATTTCAACATGAACCATTTGGGGGAAGATGTATTTTTTTCCATGTCAAAGTCTGTAAATATTTAAACATCAAGTTAAAAAAAGAAGGTGACTATTAGATCCCCCTTAAAGGTTAGTGACATGATTGGGAGCACTTGAAAATGCCTCAAGAACTAAATCAGTTGAAATATATACCACCTGTACGCTACCTGGAATGTATCTCCCAGCTAAAATGATTTGCCTCTAATTTGTTTACATAAGGAGAATAAAGCATAAACATACTATTATTTTACACAGTACCCCTTATTTAGGCTGTTTTTGTCACCATGTACCATAATTCTCACAATAATTCTCAAAATACTCACAATGTCATTTTTATTCTTAACTTATGACTGTTAGTTGCTGGCACCTTCTCCCTTTAACCCTAATCAGGCTGGGTTTTTTTGGCTATGCTATATTCGGGGGGGGGGGATTCCGCCCCCCCCCCTCCGAGATCTCGACCGTCGATCGCGCGATCGCGCCGAAAATCGGCACGCACGTAACCCATCACGTAATCTACAAGACCTTTTGTTTTCTATTGTTTTTTCGCTGAAAGTTGTCGGGGACACTTTTGCAGTCATAAACAGCACAAAATTAATTAATTTCAACCAATAAAAGTAAAAATAATCATACATTTATGAATTTTGGCTGAAAACACAATTTGTCTTGGAAATGTACACAAAATCACGTTTTTGAGCGATTTTTGGGGGGTGACATGCAAGTAAGAGAAGAATGTTTACATTCAAACACAGAAAAACATGCCTGATTGTGGCAAATTTGTGAATCAAGTACCCTTCCAGCTGTCTGTACCTAAAGGAGCAAGGTGCAAGAACCTATTGTTTGGGCCATTCAGCTGAAAATCCCTATTGTGCAGCCCAATCTTGATTAAAAAGCTGTAGAAAGTTGTAAAACATATATATTTTTTTCAAGTTTGTCTTGAGCACGTTTTTGTTTGTATGCTGAATATGTCATGATGCAACATTTAGTATTTTGTGTCATGAGAGAAAACAGATTGCAACATTCATATTTTGTGCTTCTTGTGTCATGAAAGAAATCAGAGTAATGTGTTGATTAAAGCCCAAGTTTAGTTTTGAGGATTTTTTTTTCATGTGAAAGCTTTATGGCCAAAAGTCATATCCCAGCAATAGCGAGTTCTAATATATATATACATTTTTTTAATTAATCAATGAAAAATCCGGGGGGGGGGGGGGGGGGGTGGGGGTTACCCGAGATGTTTGACATATATTTTACATATAGGATCCAGAAGGGTTAATAAGTGGTAAGGTTATTGAGTTATACCTCATTTAAAGAGCAGAGTTTGCTGTTTCAGATGAGGTATATACCTATTTTCTGTTTTGAAATAATTATGCAAATTTTAAGCATATATTCGCATACTTTTTTCTTATAACTATAAATAGATTGTAGAATGCACATAAATAGTATTTGTTGTTTTACTGTTTCTTCTTCAGAGGATAAGAAAGGTGGTGGTTCTATGAGATCTGGAGGAATCGATTACTGGTTAAACTTCTTCAAGGACTTGTGCTATCAGGAGCCCTGGATACTTCTGCAATTAGAAATGTATGTGTAATGTAGATTACAGTGTTGAGTTGACAATACATGTATACAAAAGTTTAAAGGTGAATGACATGATTGGGGCTAGTTCTCCACTTCTGGTGAACAATTGTAAACTGTGAAATTTTGTAAGACAAAAGTGACATCGTTCTAGAATAACTTCCATCACATTGCCTTGTGACAGACAGATCTGTTGCTATAGTTTCTATGGTATCTATTCTATCAGGGCTTAAGAGAAATAAATGCTAGTATGTTTTCGTGCTTGATTCAGCCTAAGTAAACAAATTCAAGATAGATCCTTCCAGTGAAGAGATACACTGCAGCTGGTGTATCGAGATAATGTATCTTTCAACCAGTATTGATTTGAGTGGCATTTTTTGTTTTTCCCAATCATGCCACTTCCCTTTCAGAAATGAGGCGTACTTGCCGACGTTTTCCAATTTGCATAAGTATAAAAAAGAGGGAGAGTGTCTTTTTTTGGAAAGTGGTTGAAGATGATAAAAAAATGAAATCGATGGCTTTATAACAATTCTTGTAGGTCTGAGGGCGAAATCCCTGGTGAAGGGGAACTCACATGAATGACGATATATGGGGATGTGCCGTGGTTCATGATTCCCCCTTTTATGTCCGTTTTAGCTCACCTGAGCCAAAGGCTCAAGTGAGCTTATTGCGATCGCTTTTTACACATTTTCAGCTTCTCTTCAATATGCATTATTGGATTTAAGCCAAACTTTGGGCGAATGATCCTTAGGGGTGGGGATTCAAGGGTCCTCAAATGGTACACCTGGCCCCCCTGGGGGCCCAGGGGTGGGCTCTAAAGGCCAAAAGTAGGTAGTTCAAACATCATCTTCTCTAGATCCAGAAAATAGTTTAGTTTAAGCCACTCTCAAATCTACTATCCTTTTTCCAAGGATGTATTAATTGTCCGTTATAACCAGTCATGATTTCTCATTTTGATGCATTTTGTGTATGAGGTTCATATCATGTCATGTGATTCATGTTTTGAAATACTTTATTATTATAATTTTTTTTTTTTGGTTTTTTTTGTGTATAATATATTCAATCTTGTTTTTCTTTTCATTTACCTAGTGAATGTCTCAGATTTTGTTTTACGGCATTACTTCAAGCAGAAACTACATCGCATTGCAAGGTTGTGGAATGAGCATCATATCAGATCCTCCACACACAGTGAATCACCAAGTGGAAAGCCAGATGAAATGCTTTCTATTACTTACCAGTTATTTGGTAGGTAACATTTTGAAACATGGTGAAAAGCGGGCATCTTTAACCCTATCTTAACTGGGCTATTTCAGACCGGGTTTTTTACTGGGGGGGGGGGTCAATTTGACCCCCCCCCCCCCGAGATCTCGCCGCCGATCGCGCGAACGCCGCTAAAATTTGCGTGCGCATAGTGCCGGATGTAACACACAATGTATAGTAAAATTTTCAAAAAAAATTTTTTCTATTTTTTAAGTAATTAATTATGAAATAAGTGGTATGAAATTTGCTTTCGGCTATAACCTCACTAAAAACAGCTAGTAGAATGCTAATTTTTGGTGAAGATATTCATTTGACATTCTAACAATTATCTACAAAACGTTTTGCGGAATTGGAATTAATTTCTTATGTATTTTATTGTTTTGTGATTTCTTATGTATTTCTTTGTTTTTTCGACCTTTTTTTTCTATTGTTTTTTCGATGAAATTTGTTGGGGACACTTTTGCAATTACAAACAGCATAAAATTAATTCATTTCAACCAGTAAAAGCAAAATAATCATACATTTATGATTTATGGCAGAAAACACAATTTCCATTGGTTTTGTACACAAATCACGTTTTGAGCAACTTTGGGTTGTCATGCATGTATAAAAAGTCGGCAGCGTCGTAACGGTACGTCCGATTTTTCGCAAAAACAGTCTCAAAAAGATGCGAAGAGCTTGAAAGTAAAAAGTCGCGATCGACGCGTCGAAAAAATTTGCGCGCGGCGGTGGTCGCGAAATTCGTCGAGAGGGGGGGGGTCAATTGACCCCCCCCCCCAGTTAATATATGGGTTAAATAATTGTTAAGCCTTATGCCAACATTTAAGTCCAATGTGTTGTGTTCTGAAAAGTCCATCGTATTCTCGTTGTGGTGTTCATGAACCATGTGAAGTTTATTCAAAACGAGGTTAGGAGGTTTAGCCAATTTGAGGGAAATGTTTTGTTTAGGAGGTCAGAGGTCACAGGGGTTATTATTTAGCAGATAATGGGGGGGGGGACTTTGCATCCCCTATGCCATATAGTTGATTTTGCAGTTAAATAAATTCATTCAATTAATTAAATTCATCCATTTTTATAAAACAAGGCACGGCCTCTAGTATCTTAACATTTGACCTTTGACCTACTTATGTGACCTTGACCCCCAAATAACATTGAGGTCCCTGTTACGCATCTACCACCCAAGTTTGGTTACAAATGGGCGGCAGGGCCCATAAGTGCCCAAACTAGGTAACTTTCTAACCACAAGCCCATTTGTAACCAAATCTTGGGTGTAGATGCGTAACAGGACCTCAATGTTATTTGGGGTCAAGGTCACATAAGTAGGTCAAAGGTCAAATGTTAAGATACTAGGGTGTGCCTTGTTTTTATAAAAATGGATGAATTTTAATTAATTGAATGATATTTAATTTAACTTGGCAAAATCAACTATATGGCAGGGGATGCAAAGTTTTCAATGGTTCATTTGGCTACGTTGGTGGCCTAGATAATCAGGCTCCAAGGCCAAAACTATATGTATCACACTGATTGTTTTTTCTATGGGTACCATAGAGAAGTTTGCGAGACCTCAGGTGAGCGTCGTGCCCCCGGGCTCTTGTTGATTGTTAAAATTTCATTGTATGAGAGTTTGTTGCCGTGGACAATGTTATCATAAGCTTTGGAGTAATTCATCTACAGCATGTGTTTCCAACACATTATCAATGAGTACATATTTCTTGTTGTCTCTGCGCTGACGAACGAAGTTCGCCGACAGGACTATGAAACTGGTTCTGCATGTGTGACTGTTTGTTCTGTGTGTGCTGAAATTATCAAATGCCTACTTCTACATTTCAGAATGAGTTTTATTCTGTTTGTGTATCCGATAGGCTTGGTGGGCTTCCAAACTGTTTACACAGAAATGTGAAAATTCATAACTTATGCAAATTCATGCAAATCTATTCTAACATAGTTAATACGAAATGCTACTTCTCATACATGTTACTGCTGATTTCAATTCTGTTAAGTTTATCTATAGGCTTGTCAGGGACTTCTGAACTTCTACACAGAATTCTTAAATCACGAATTATTCGATTTTTTGCATATTTATTCAAACATTAGCACAAATGCTACTTCTCTTATTGGAGCTACGTGATATTTGATCTAAACCTTATTCGATTATCCATGCAAAAACACATTGTTGATAACATAGTATATTGCCTAAGTTGAAAAACAGATTTATGTGACTAAGAAAATCTATGTTAGGCCTAATTTAAATTGCTCCTGTAGGACTGTTATCAAAACGTGAAAGTAATGTTGCTTTTTGTAGACCCTCTTGTTACTAGATCGGGAGATTCATGTGGCCGATTGTTTACAAATAGCATTTTTGGTGGGCATTGTGTTGACAGAGTTGTTATATTTGGCAACAATTATTCTAAATGCACTACCACAAGTTTGATAGTTGAACAGCTTGGAGGTCTCTCTTTTCCGCCCCTGTTTTTACCTACTAGTATATGATGACAGGCAGTAGCACTCATGCGTAGAGTAATCATAGCCATGGGGATCTCTTGGTCCGTCCCACTGCAGTGCATGCATTTACCCATTACATGTGGGGTGTTGATATTGATGGTATTTTGGGCCATATCGTGGTAAGCAGCAATATTTTCAATTAATCATGAGATCATTATCTGTGTATTCCATTATTTTCAGCATGAAGTTTCAATATTATCAAAATATCGCCCAGCATTGTGGATTTCAATTGTTTTGTTTATCTGATAAGGATTGGTGGTGGTGGGGGGGGGGGGCTTCTGAACTTTAGACAGAATTCCTGAATTCATTACTTCTGTCAATTTTAGCAAATTTATTCAAAATTAGCGAAAAATGATGACTTCAACATTCATGTTGTTCCACCAGCTTTACACTTTCGGCAGGGAAATATATCATGCAACATGTAATTTAGTGATTTACTTTTCAGGTAGCTGAATGACTATTTCACAAGCTCATCTTTACCATTTTTTTTCTTTTAGCTCTTATTGATGCCCAAATTTTATTCATATTGATATAGATTAATTGAGAAACTGTTGACATTAAATTAAAGTTCCCTCTGGTTTGCTCATCATGAACTTTCTTATCCTTCACAACTGCCCATCCACTAGAGAAGATCTCTTGTAATAAGCAAGTCTACAAAGAGTTTTGTTCATTCTAATCGTTCATTCATCCCTATTTCCTAATGTGCGTTTTCAAAAATAAACAAGACACTATTCACTTGAGTTGTGAGTGGTCCTGCTTATTAACACCTCTTGGAGAACTTTGAATGGTGTGAAACATTTTTGGCCAAAAATTACGTAGATAACATTTTTCTTCCATTGCAGGAGCCGAGGACTACAAGCATAACATAGATGTGACTCAGCTTGATGAAGTTGAACAACAATATTGCAAGTCAATGGGAGTAAATGGTTGTTTCTGAGGAAATGGAAGTGGTGCACAAGCATGTATGCAGGAACATCATGTAAACATGCCAACAACATGCTATGATGCACTAGTCTTGTATGGTAATCTTTTTACACGTATTCAACGAAGTGTGATTAACAGATCCACTGAAGAACCTGGAATTGCAAATAGTGCCAGCAGAAGAAAAAAAAATCTTGAGGATTTGCACAGAAAGTGAGGTCTATTGCATTTCAGTATAATTGGCTAATTTTAGCCATCACATGATGCATTCAGCTTTATCATATACCCATTTTTTATGACTTCGCATCAAAGTTGCCGGAGATCCTATGCCCATCCATCAATTAGTGTTCACATTACCGCAGTAACTTAATGAACAGCTCACTGGAATTTGATGTAACTAGGACCAACAACATTATTTAGTGCCAGCGGTCTCTGACTTGCAACTCTTAGAGGTATACCACCGTTAAAGAAGACACCAAGAGGAGGATTCACGGAGCGGGGGATATAAGTGTTTTACCAAAATGTACATTTTTCAGTTAGATTTTGGATTGTAAAGGCCAAAGGTCACAGACCTAAAAGATGTCTAACTGGGGCTCGTTACCACTTAGAACAGCTGGTCGGATTTTAATAAAGATTGTGTGGTGAATGAAAGGTCAAAGGTCACAAGGTCTATATACATGCCTAAATTGGGCTCTTTACTAAATTAATTCTACCCAAATTAGGCCAGGTTATTTGGGAGATCATATGGCCGGGGGTGGGGGGGGGGGGCTGCCATGAGATCTTGGCCATCAACGCTGCAATTGTGATGAAAATCGGTACACATGTCCCACGAATTTGTAGTTAGTTATTTGTTTCGTACAACATGTTTTCATTTAATTATGCTAATTTATGCTCTTTCAAATGATACATTCAGCAAATTTATTCATGCATGTCTCGCTGAGTACCATGACTTAAAAATTTAAAGTGAAAAAATCATTTGTTACGCTTTTTGCTTGACACTATGCTGATGCACACCATGAAAAGAAAGTGATGGACAGCTAACACAAGCTATGGTTTGCAATGTCAAAGCCAAAAAGCATAACAATGGTTTTTTCACTTTAAATTTTTAAAGTCATGGTACTCAGAGATACATGCATGAATAAGTTTGCTTAACGTATCATTTGAAAGAACATAAGTCAAAGTTTATTGTGAACTTATTTTTTAAATTATACGCTCACAGATTCGCATAATAAGCCTTTGTTTTAGGGTTCTGTTTTTCTGGGACGCACCACATAGCCGTTTTATTTGTTATGTTTTATGTTAATACCTCATATGTGAATAATAAACAGTACTAAGAGGGATTAAAGGTTACATGACTGCTGATTGGGGGTAGTCCTCAACTTGGGCTGAAACTACTCTAGAATCAAGTAATCTATGCAAGGATTCTCCTGTGAAAATCTTGTAGTCAAATGTTGATTCATTCTTAACCATAAAAAGGCTGGGGGGGGGGCGGAATCCGTTCCCCCCCCCAGACGTTTCGCGCAAAATGTCTGCGACGCGCGAAGCAGTTGCCATGGATTTCATAACTTTATTCTCTCGAATGTCGCGCATCTTTTGAGACCAAATTGCGCGACGTCGGGTACGTGGTTCCCAAGTTACGTAACATTTTC
>JZLH01S0334900.1:15401-26859 GCA_001188425.1 Eucidaris tribuloides | reverse complement strand
AATTCAAAACTACTTAACAGCTCAAATTACGAAAATCAATCAAAGAACCCACAGAAACATTTATTTTTGATAAAATGTTTATACTTGTGGTTCTTGATGTTAAAAGCCATCCCGCTTATTGAACATTCACACCGTTTCATGTTGCACTTAGCACCATGTACATCTCCTTTCGTGTTACTGGAGGGTTTTACTTTCTTTTATGGAAATACAGAACGAAAAATATCCCGGAAAATGTGTTTGTAATATGTTTTTAATGATCACTGAACCATTCACAATTATTTTTTTTTCCCACACCTTACAACGGTTTCTTTGTCAAAGTTCGTTTAATCAACTTGCAAGGTCTGCATAAATTGTTTATGTAACAGTGTATAATTGGGACAAGGGCCGATTTTGTTGTTCATTGCAGAAAATTCAATATAGCTTGGGACTGGACGCAACCAAATGAAATAAATTGCACCTGAAAAGATTGGCGTTTTAGATAATGACAATACCCAATACACTCGGCCTGTATATGATTTCATATCTGTACATTGTATTACAAAATTATTTCCAATGGGACCATTTCTTTTTTTGGGGGGGGGGCGGCCACTCTGTACATCTTATGTATATCCGTTAAATGTTAATCATTGAGAGCTTGTCTGTTCTATTTTCTTTGTTCTTTCGCCTACATTATGAGGCAAGCTATAATTGGCCCACGTGTTCTGGAGCATACCTTTCATAACTACTGAGACACCATAAATTTAAATGTAAAACTTTCTGATTTATCTGTCCTTATGGAGTAGCAAATGGTAAGGATAATTGTTAAGATACATGATAATTTTGCAAATCCTGTCAATATTGCCCTTCAGTTAAGACCTACATGCACTGTATCTTAGAAATCGCTTGGGCGTGACACATTGCCTTCGACCAAATACTGTAAATTGTGCGTTCGGTTTTTAAGTTGCCGTTTTTTGGTTCATTAATAATGGCAAACTCAAAACAATGGAACTTCAACCTCAACACCATTGTGGCATAAAATAAAAAATCCTATTTCCACTTGATATAAAAATGGAAATTCCGTTTATCATAGAAAATGTACACAGCAAACAATTAATTCCGTTTTCGGCAGAGTGAATTCCATGAATTTTTACATGAAAAGTATAAGAACCAAATGGATCTACATGTAAAAGGATGCTACTACGGATTTATAAATTGATCTGGTATGTATATTATTTAGAGTATAAAAAGTAAATTTACAAAAGGCTTACACAAATCAGTGTATTTAGGTCAACCTGCAGTTCAAATAAAATCCACAAACTTTGTGATTGGCAAGCATGTCGACAGGCTTGAATATAAATTTTGGGAATTAATTTGAACTGCAGGCTGAACGATATTACACTGATTGGGTAAACAATCACACACACAACAAACAAACAAGTATTCACACTAAACAATTAAATGGCTTGGATTTTTTTTATTTCAACATGAACCATTTGGGGGAAGATGTATTTTTTCCAATGTCAAAGTCTGTAAATATTTAAACATCAAGTTAAAAAAAGAAGGTGACTATTAGATCCCCTTAAAGGTTAGTGACATGATTGGGAGCACTTGAAAATGCCTCAAGAACTAAATCAGTTGAAAATATATACCACCTGTACGCTACCTGGAATGTATCTCCCAGCTAAAATGATTTGCCTCTAATTTGTTTACATAAGGAGAATAAAGCATAAACATACTATTATTTTACACAGTACCCTTATTTAGGCTGTTTTTGTCACCATGTACCATAATTCTCACAATAATTCTCAAAATACTCACAATGTCATTTTTATTCTTAACTTATGACTGTTAGTTGCTGGCACCTTCTCCCTTTAACCCTAATCAGGCTGGTTTTTTTGGCTATGCTATATTGGGGGGGGGGGATTCCGCCCCCCCCCCCCTCCGAGATCTCGACGTTCGATCGCGCGATCGCGCCGAAAATCGGCACGCACGTAACCCATCACGTAATCTACAAGACCTTTTGTTTTCTATTGTTTTTTCGCTGAAAGTTGTCGGGGACACTTTTGCAGTCATAAACAGCACAAAATTAATTAATTTCAACCAATAAAAGTAAAAATAATCATACATTTATGAATTTTGGCTGAAACACAATTTGTCTTGGAAATGTACACAAAATCACGTTTTTGAGCGATTTTTGGGGGTGACATGCAAGTAGAAAATGTTACGTAACTTGGGAACCACGTACCCCGACGTCGCAAATTTGGTCTCAAAAGATGCGCGACATTCGAGAGAATAAAGTTATGAAATGCCATGGCAACTGCTTCGCGCGTCGCAGACATTTTGCGCGAAACGTCTGGGGGGGGAACGGATTCCGCCCCTCCCCCCCAGCCTTTTTATGGTTAAGAATGAATCAACATTTGACTACAAGATTTTCACAGGAGAATCCTTGCATAGATTACTTGATTCTAGAGTAGTTTCAGCCCAAGTTGAGGACTACCCCAATCAGTAGTCATGTACCTTTAATCCCTCTTAGTACTGTTTATTATTCACATATGAGGGTATTAACATAAAACATAACAAATAAAACGGCTATGTGGTGCGTCCCAGAAAAAACAGAACCCTAAAACAAAGGCTTATTATGCGGAATCTGTGGAGCGTATAATTTAAAAAATAAGTTCACAATAAACTTTGACTTATGTTCTTTCAAATGATACGTTAAGCAAACTTATTCATGCATGTATCTCTGAGTACCATGACTTTAAAAATTTAAAGTGAAAAACCATTTGTTATGCTTTTTGGCTTTGACATTGCAAACCATAGCTTGTGTTAGCTGTCCATCACTTTCTTTTCATGGTGTGCATCAGCATAGTGTCAAAGCCAAAAAGCGTAACAAATGATTTTTTCACTTTAAATTTTTGAAGTCATGGTACTCAGCGAGACATGCATGAATAAATTTGCTGAATGTATCATTTGAAAGAGCATAAATTAGCATAATTAAATGAAAACATGTTGTACGAAACAAATAACTAACTACAAATTCGTGGGGACATGTGTACCGATTTTCATCACAATTGCACGGTTGATGGCCAAGATCTCATGGCAGACCCCCCCCCCCCCACCCCCCGGCCATATGATCTCCCAAAATAACCTGGCCTAATTTGGGTAGAATTAATTTAGTAAAGAGCCCAATTTAGGCATGTATAAGACCTTGTGACCTTTGACCTTTCATTCACCACACAATCTTTATTAAAATCCGACCAGCTGTTCTAAGTGGTAACGAGCCCCAGTTAGACATCTTTTAGGTCCTGTGACCTTTGGCCTTTACAATCCAAAATCTAACTGAAAATGTACATTTTGGTAAAACACTTATATCCCCCGCTCCGTGAATCCTCCTCTTGGTGTCTTCTTTTAACGGTGGTATACCTCTAAGAGTTGCAAGTCAGAGACCGCTGGCACTAAATAATGTTGTTGGTCCTAGTTACATCAAATTCCAGTGAGCTGTTCATAAGTTACTGCGGTAATGTGAACCACTAATTGATGGATGGGCATACGGATCTCCGGCAACTTTGATGCGAAGTCATAAAAAATGGGGTATATGATAAAGCTGAATGCATCATGTGAGTGGCTAAAATTAGCCAATTATACTGAAATGCAATAGACCTCAACTTTCTGTGCAAATCCTTCAAGATTTTTTTTTCTTCTGCTGGCACTATTTGCAATTCCAGGTTCTTCAGTGGATCTGTTAATCACACTTCGTTGAATACGTGTAAAAGATTACCATACAAGACTAGTGCATCATAGCATGTTGTTGGCATGTTTACATGATGTTCCTGCATACATGCTTGTGCCACCACTTCCATTTCCTCAGAACAACCATTTACTCCCATTGACTTGCAATATTGTTGTTCAACTTCATCAAGCTGAGTCACATCTATGTTATGCTTGTAGTCCTCGGCTCCTGCAATGGAAGAAAAATGTTATCTACGTAATTTTTGGCCAAAAATGTTTCACCCATTCAAAGTTCTCCAAGAGGTGTTAATAAGCAGGACCACTCACAACTCAAGTGAATAGTGTCTTGTTTATTTTTGAAAACGCACATTAGGAAATAGGGATGAATGAACGATTAGAATGCAAAACTCTTTGTAGACTTGCTTATTACAAGAGATCTTCTCTAGTGGATGGGCAGTTGTGAAGGATAAAGAAAGTTCATGATGAGCAAACCAGAGTGGGAACTTTTAATTTTAATGTCAACAGTTTCTCATTAATCTATATCAATATGAATAAAATTTGGGCATCAATAAGAGCTAAAAGAAAAAAAAATGGTAAAGATGAGCTGTGAAATAGTCATTCAGCTACCTGAAAAGTAAATCACTAAATTACATGTTGCATGATATATTTCCCTGCCGAAAGTGTAAAGCTGTGGAACAACATGAATGTTGAAGTCATCATTTTTCGCTAATTTTGAATAAATTTGCTAAAATTGACAGAAGTAATGAATTCAGGAATTCTGTCTAAAGTTCAGAAGCCCCCCCCCCCACCACCACCAATCCTTATCAGATAAACAAAACAATTGAAATCCACAATGCTGGGCGATATTTTGATAATATTGAAACTTCATGCTGAAAATAATGGAATACACGATAATGATCTCATGATTAATTGAAAATATTGCTGTACCACGATATGGCCCAAAATACCATCAATATCAACACCCACATGTAATGGGGTAAATGCATGCACTGCAGTGGGACGGACCAAGAGATCCCCATGGCTATGATTACTCTACGCATGAGTGCTACTGCCTGTCATCATATACTAGTAGGTAAAAACAGGGGGCGGAAAAGAGAGACCTCCAAGCTGTTCAACTATCAAACTTGTGGTAGTGCATTTAGAATAATTGTTGCCAAATATAACAACTCTGTCAACACAATGCCCACCAAAAATGCTATTTGTAAACAATCGGCCACATGAATCTCCCGATCTAGTAACAAGAGGGTCTACAAAAAGCAACATTACTTTCACGTTTTGATAACAGTCCTACAGGGAGCAATTTAAATTTAGGCCTAACATAGATTTTTCTTAGTCATCATAAATCTGTTTTTCAACTTAGGCAATATACTATGTTATCAACAATGTGTTTTGCATGATAATCGAATAAGGTTTAGATCAAATATCACGAGCTCCAATAAGAGAAGTAGCATTTTGTGCTAATGTTGAATAAATATGCAAAAAATCGAATAATTCGTGAATTTAAGAATTCTGTGTAGAAGTTCAGAAGTCCCTGACAAGCCCTATAAGATAAACTTAACAGAATTGAAATCAGCAGTAACATGTATGAGAAGTAGCATTTCGTATTAACTATGTAGAATAGATTTGCATGAATTTGCATAAGTTATGAATTTCACATTTCTGTGTAACAGTTTGGAAGCCCCCACCAAGCCCTATCGGATACACCAAACAGAATAAAACTCCATTCTGAAATGTAGAAGTAGCATTTGATATTTCCAGCACACACAGACAAACAGTCACACATGCAGAACCAGTTTCATAGTCCTGTCGCGAACTTCGTTCGTCAGCGGCAGAGACAACAAGAAATATGTACTCATTGATGAGTGTTGGAAACCACATGCTGTAGATGAATTACTCCAAAAGCTTATGATAACATTGTCCCACGGCAACACCCGGGGCACGACGCTCACCTGAGGTCTCGCAAACTCTCTATGTACCATAGAAAAACATCAGTTATACATATAGTTTTGGCCCTTGAGCCTGATAATCTAGGCACCAACGTAAACTTTGCATCCCCTTGCCATATAGTTGATTTTGCCAAGTTAAATTAAATTCAATTCAATTAATTAAAATTCATCCATTTTTATAAAAACAAGGCACACCCTAGTATCTTAACATTTGACCTTTGACCTACTTATGTGACCTTGACCCCCAAATAACATTGAGGTCCCTGTTACGCATCTACCACCCAAGTTTGGTTACAAATGGGCTTGTGGTTAGAAAGTTACCTAGTTTGGGCACTTATGGGCCCTGCCGCCCATTTGTAACCAAACTTGGGTGGTAGATGCGTAACAGGGACCTCAATGTTATTTGGGGGTCAAGGTCACATAAGTAGGTCAAAGGTCAAATGTTAAGATACTAGGGCATGCCTTGTTTTTATAAAAATGGATGAATTTTAATTAATTGAATTGAATTTAATTTAACTTGGCAAAATCAACTATATGGCAAGGGGATGCAAAGTCCCCCCCCCCCATTATCTGCTAAATAATAACCCCTGTGACCTCTGACCTCCTAAACAAAACATTTCCCTCAAATTGCTAAACCCTCCTAACCCGTTTGAAATAAACTTTCACATGGTTCATGAACACCACAACGAGAATACGATGGACTTTTCAGAACACAACACCTTGGACTTAAATGTTGGCGTTAAAAGGCTTAACAATTATTTAACCCTATATTAACTGGGGGGGGTCAATTTGACCCCCCCCCTCTCGACGAATTTCGCGACCACGCCGCCGCGCGCAAAATTTTTTCGAGCGTCGATCGCCGCTTTTTACTTTCAAGTCTTGCGCATCTTTGAGACTGTTTTTGCGAAAATCGGACGTACCGTTACGACGCTGCGCGACTTTTTATACATGCATGACAACCCCAAAGTTGCTCAAAAACGTGATTTTGTGTACAAAAACCAATGGAAATTGTGTTTTCTGCCATAAATCATAAATGTATGATTATTTTGCTTTTACTGGTTGAAATGAATTAATTTTATGCTGTTGTAATTCAAAAGTGTCCCCAACAAATTTCATCGAAAAAACAATAGAAAACAAAAGGTCGAAAAAACAAAGAAATACATAAGAATATCACAAAACAATAAAATACATAAGAAATTAATTCCAATTCCGCAAACGTTTTGTAGATAATTGTTAGAAATGTCCAAATGAATATCTTCACCAAAAATTAGCATTCTACTAGCTGTTTTTGTGAGGTTTAGCCGAAAGCAAAATTTCATACACTTATTTGCATAATTAATTACTTAAAAAATAGAAAAAATATTTTTTTTGAAAATTTTACTATACATTGTGTAGTTTACATCCGGCACTATGCGCACGCAAATTTTAGCGGCGTTCGCGCGATCGGCGGCGAGATCTCGGGGGGGGGGGGGGGGGTCAAATTGACCCCCCCCCCCAGTAAAAACCCGGTCTGAAAGCCCAGTTAAGATAGTGGCGTTAAAGATGCCCGCTTTTCACCATGTTCAAAATGTTACCTACCAAATAACTGGGGTAAATAGAACATTTCATCTGGCTTTCCACTTGGTGATTCACTGTGTGTGGAGGATCTGATATGATGCTCATTCCACAACCTTGCAATGCGATGTAGTTCTGCTTGAAGTAATGCCGTAAAACAAAATCTGAGACATTCACTAGGTAAATGAAAAGAAAAACAAGATTGAATATATTATACACAAAAGAAAACCAAAAAAAAAAAAATTATAATAATAAAGTATTTCAAAACATGAATCACATGACATGATATGAACCTCATACACAAATGCATCAAAATGAGAAATCATGACTGTTATAACGGACAATTAATACATCCCTTGGAAAAGGATAGTAGATTTGAGAGTGGCTTAACTAAACTATTTCTGGATCTAGAGAAGATGATGTTTGAAAACTACCTACTTTTGGCCCTTTAGAGCCCAGCCCCTGGGCCCCCAGGGGGGCCAGGTGTACCATTTGAGGACCCTTGAATCCCCACCCCCTAAGGATCATTCCTGCCAAGTTTGGCTTAAATCCAATAATGCATATTGAAGAAGAAGCTGAAAATGTGTAAAAGCGATCGCAATAGCTCACTTGAGCCTTTGGCTCAGGTGAGCTAAAAACGGACATAAAAGGGGGAATCATGACCACGGCACATCCCCATATATCGTCAATTCATGTGAGTTCCCCTTCACCAGGGATTTCGCCCTCAGCCTACAAGAATTGTTATAAAGCCATCGATTTCATTTTTTTTATCATCTTCAACACTTTCCAAAAAAAGACACTCTCCCTCTTTTTTATACTTATGCAAATTGGAAAACGTCGGCAAGTACCGCTCATTTCTGAAAGGGAAGTGGCATGATTGGGAAAAACAAAAAATGCCACTCAAATCAAACTGGTTGAAAGATACATTATCTCGATACACCAGCTGCAGTGTATCTCTTCACTGGAAGGATCTATCTTGAATTTGTTTACTTAGGCTGAATCAAGCACGAACATACTAGCATTTATTTCTCTTAAGCCCTGATAGAAATAGATACCATAGAAACTATACAACAGATCTGTCTGTCACAAGGCAATGTGATGGAAGTTATTCTAGAACGAGTCAACTTTTGTCTTACAAAATTTCACAGTTTACAAATTGTTTCACCAGAAGTGGAGAACTAGCCCCAATCATGTCATTCACCTTTAAACTTTTGTATACATGTATGTCAACTCAACACTGTAATCTACATTACACATACATTTCTAATGCAGAAGTATCCAGGGCTCCTGATAGGCACAAGTCCTTGAAGAAGTTTAACCAGTAATCGATTCCTCCAGATCTCATAGAAGCCCACCACCTTTCTATCCTCTGAAGGAAGAAACAGTAAAACAACAAATACTATTTATAGTGCATTCTACAATCTATTTATAGTTATAAGAAAAAAGTATGCAATATATGCTTAAATTTGCATAATTATTTCAAAACAGAAAATAGGTATATACCTCATCTGAAACAGCAAACTCTGCTCTTTAAATGAGGTATAACTCATATAACCTTACCACTTTATTAACCCTCTGGATCCTATAATGTAAAATATAGTCAAACATCTCGGGGTAACCCCCACCCCCCCCCCCGGGATTTTTCATTGATTAATTAAAAAAATGTATATATATTTAGAATCTGCTATTGCTGGGATATGACTTTTGGCCATAAAGCTTTCACATGAAAAAAAAAATCCTCAAAACTAAACTTGGGCTTTAATCAACACATTAACTCTGATTTCTTTCATGACACAAGGAAGCACAAAATATGAATGTTGCATCTGTTTTCTCTCATGACACAAATACTACAATGTTGCATCATGGACATATTCAGCATACAAACAAAAACGTGCTCAAGACAAACTGAAAAAAATATATGTTTTACAACTTTCTACAGCTTTTTAATCAAGATTGGGCTGCACAATAGGGATTTTCAGCTGAATGGCCCCAAACAATAGGTTCTTGCACCCTTGCTCCTTTAGGTACAGACAGCTGGAAGGGTACTTGATTCACAAATTTGCCACAATCAGGCATGTTTTTCTGTGTTTGGATGTAACACTGCAATAAGCAAATTTAAATTACCCATAATTGACTCTTACTTGATTACGTGTCGACTTCCCATATAGAAAGCTCCGTTCTGCTGAATGATCGTCACCATCATGAAATCGTAGAGCTACTTGAATTAACTCTACAACTCCATTTTCTGATCCTCTATCAGCCCGTATTATATGGGGAACCCCTGGAAATTAAGAAAATATCCAATGCTTGGTACTGTGAATCATTTCATTAAGAGATCAGATTTCAAGGAGCTAAAGCAGTTTGACTGCAAGCAGTCGATGGGTATGTATCCGCAGTCCGTACTCCCACCAAATTTGGTTTCTATTGAAGAGCTTCAAGCTACCATTGTAGCGAATCCAAATCAAATATGTATAACACTTGTGACCTCTGACCTCCACAATCTATTTACTTCATGTGTGCCTTATATAATATATACTCCATCCAAGTTAAATCAAAATTCAACCAGCCATTCTTACGTTTTAAACGTAATAACCCTATATCAGTCATATTTTAAGCCCTAGGACCTATGACCTTTCCACTGCAAAATTAACCTCACCATGAAACTACACCTGTATTATCATTATTAATTTCGTATTTGCCAACTACAATTGTGAAGTCTTTCGAGCCAAATAATTTCTAATGAAAGAAAATGTATGAATTCTCATATTTGATCTTCTCAATAGGTGGGCTGTGCGAGGTGGATGCCCCTTTACACATCCTATCACTCGTGGTTACTCCTATCTCACATGAACTTTCTCAAAAAAGAAAGAAAAAGCTAAAGCAGTTCAACTGTACACAGCCAACGGGTATGCCTCTGTACTTCCATTCCAATTCATTTATTTAAAATGCCTAATTCATGTATGTACCCAATCTGATCAAAAGTCTTTACAGTTAACACAGTTGGGAGCTGAAACAATATGTATCGAGCTCCACAAGATCTATGACCTTTCAACTCTTAAATCAGTTCATCATAGCCTCATAAAGCATACTTGAACTAAGTCACATCAACATCTGATCAACTATTTTTTAATCATCTCTGTTACAAGATCAAATCAGACATGTATGACGCCTCATTACCTTAGAACTCCACAATGTATTCAGTTCATTGGTGCCTTTTAATACATACTTCATCCAAAATGCAACCAGCCGTTCTAAACCTAACTAGACCGGGCTATTTTGGGAGATCATATACATGCACGTCGCCTACGATTTAAGCTACAAAACAGTACGTTACTTTTTTCATGAAAATTGTTTTTAGTTATGGTGCGAGTATTTTAATTATGCTAATGCATGTGTAATTAATGTGTGAAATCATATTTTTTGCTCTAACTCACAAGTAATTAAGTTCCAAACGTGCTAATTTTTGGTGTTAGAAAAACTTTGTGGTGTTCTGAGCAAATGAACTTGAAAATTGATTGCAATATCAGATCAATTTCTGATGTATTTCTTTGTTTTTGCAAATGTATTTCGTTTTTTGACCTTTTGTTTTTCTATGAAATTTGTCGGTGACACTTATGCAATCATAAACAGCAGAAAATTAGGTAATTTGAATCAGTAAAAGCAAATACTTTCATTCTTTTACAATATTTGGCTGAAAACACAATTTGTATTGAAATTGTACACAAAATCACATTTTTGAGCAATTTTTGGTGCGACATGCATGGCCAAATTATGCATAACTTCAGAACCGCGTACTCGGGCGTCGCAAATTTGGTGTAAAAAGACCAACCAGTAGCTTAGTGCATACAAATGATATGTTGAAAGTTTAAAATCCATACGTCATGAATGTTGTTGTTTTATGACAAAAACTAATAATGGTGTGCTTTGTACTTTCCGTGAGTTAAATTTTGCACAAATTACAGAATGTGGTTACGTGTACATTGGCATGACCAGCTCTGCGCTGCAGTAAACTGAGTACAGTGGGTGGCTACCTACGCTAATATGCATAGTCAAACGGCGCGGGTGGACTGTGCCTGACCTTCGGGTAATGGCTGATGGGACAAATTTGGTACCAATGGAAGTTTATCTTCTTCTTCTTCTTCTTTTTCTTCTTTTTCTTCTTCTCCTTCTTTATCTTCTTCTCCCCTCCTCTTCCTCCTCCGCCTACTCCTCCTACCCCTCCTTCTCCT
>JZLH01S0334900.1:2916-13299 GCA_001188425.1 Eucidaris tribuloides | reverse complement strand
TCAATCACTATGCGTAGGACTATCTACTGAAGTTTGTTACAAATTTTGGAGTTGGCTTAGACTCTACTTTATAACTTATCGTGTCTACTGCACTGTTAGGTTGACAATTATCACTACTTATTGATAATGTAAGTTCAATTTCAACTCACCGATGTACCCAGAAACGGCATTTTTTTTTCTTCTTTTCCGGTTTCCACGTCTTTTCCCTGAATCTTGGCGTGCTTTCAGACTTTCTTTGTGCTAAATTGCTCGCCACACACGCACAGAGTCGGGCCGAGTCGCCGACTCAGTCGGCCGAGCTATGCGCTAGCTGTATACATCCGCGTGAGCGGAACCAGCGCGCGCGAGCTGAGATACCGCTTGGGTGATTGAAAACAAAAAATATACGATAAAAATGTGCGCCAGTCGTGAATTTTGGTCGTGAATATTGGCGAGGATATTTGCAACTAAATGTACGATATTGCAAATTTAGTCGTGAATATTGGCGAGGATATTCACGACTAAAATATGCGATAGTCGTAAATATTGGCGAGGATATTCACGACTAAAATATGCGATAGTCGTGAATATTGGCGCCGATATTCGCAACTAAATGTGCGATAGTCGTGAATATTGGCGTCGATATTTGCAACTAAAATGTACGATATTGCCGAGTTAGTCGTGAATATTGGCGAGGATATTTGCAACTAAATGTACGATACTGCAAATATTGCAAATTTAGTCGTGAATATTGGCGAGGATATTCACGACTAAAATATGCGATAGTCGTGAGAATATTGGCAGGATATTTGCAACTAAATGTACGATATTGCAAATTTAGTCGTGAATATTGGCGAGGATATTCACGACTAAAATACTGCGATAGTCGTGAATATTGGCGCCGATATCTGCAACTAAATGTACGATATTGCAAAGTTAGTCGTGAATATTGGCGAGGATATTCACGACTGAAATATGCGATAGTCGTGAATATTGGCGCCAATATTTGCAACTTAATGTACGATATTGCAAAGTTAGTCGTGAATATTGGCGAGGATATTCACGATTTACGATGTCCCTTCAGGGCCACCATAGAAGGGTGTACGCATGTGCTCTAAGTAGGGACAGTGATTTTCCGTTTACTGGTTCTTTATTTTTCATGTGAAAATGGATGAAATTCACCTTTGCAAAACGGAATTCATGTTTTTTGCTGTGTATATTTTCTATGACAAAATGAAATGTCAATTTTTAGATCAAGTTGAAATGGAACTACAGGTTTTCATAAACGAAAAGACCATTTTTTTAAATGGAAATCATTGTCTCTGTCTAAGCAGAAGGGCATTAACAATAAATTTAATTACCTTTTACTTGAAACCATTTACATTTTTCAAATGAAATAAAAGCATTTTGATCCCTTTAGGACCTTCTTTCAGTCTTTTAAGTGCAAATTCCAAAATAGCCAATGATTTTAAAATTACAAGTATTTTACTATTAACGCCGTTCCGTTTAGAACACATGCTTATGCCTTTCTGCTAGCGGCATGACGATATTGTAATATCTTGGAAAGCTAGATATCGTATTTAAACAAGGGTGATAGTGTTCATCTTATCATCTTATGAAATTGTGAAATACCTTTCTCATTATTTCTCTGTAAATGTTGTGGTTCATGGTACAAAAAGAAAGTAAAGATTACAGATCTGAGTGTCGTAGCTTTGCACTAAGTACTGCATATTGTGTGTTAGAAAGTGACTGACATGTTAACTGGTGTTTTGTCTGCACAGCAGAGTCATTCAACCATCCAAAGTGATGATAATTATCTCTATGTTGTCCATTTTTTGTAATAACAGTCATAGAGCAACACTTTGCTGTGTTTTCTCATAATTTTTCTTTGGAAATTTACAGTCTAGTGCAACGTAGCATGGGAAAGCTTGTGCTCCACCCCATGTTCTATGATTTAGTACCTGGTTTGATTGTTTGAATGTGATGACTCTTTGCAGTAGTGCAATCTTGCAAACACGTGATCTTCAGACCTGGGAAATTTTGATCAGGGACATTCAGAGTTCATTTGAACTGTATCATGGTTACTTGATCAATGTGAGTTCCTACCAAACCTGTCCTCACACACTCATTAGCATATCCAACTTTCATATCGATGTACATTTCAACCTTCTTGTATCAGGGTCAAAATATTACTGATATGTCACCTCTCAAGCTAAATACTAGTACTGTGAGTGCGAGTTATTAGAAGTGCACTCGTTTATACAAAGGATTCTTCACAGCTCCATGAAATATTGAATAAAGCAGCTACTCTAAATGATATGTTATGCATTTCTGCACAGAAGTAGTTATACATGTAATTAATATATTTTTTAAAGCAGTGGTTGCAAGGACTAGATGCAAATGTACATTACCTTGGGCAGCTTTATCTAAATCTGTGGATTCTCTGTTACTCCATTGGTATTTCTTCAGGTGGTAACCTGTTTATAGTGGCCACCGAAATTATTCACTCAGAACTTGTCAATTGCAGCCACCTGTCTTTCCAGGACACATTTTTTTTGTTCCCCGTCAGTGGCCATTGTAGACAGATTTCACTGAGCTTATATCATATCCTTCTGCTTATTTGATGTACTTGGGACTGTGAGATCATTTTAAAGTGGAATGAAACCCGGACACATTCCTGCATTCAGAGATTACAGAACAATACAAGAAGGAAATTAGTAAAAGTTTGAACAAATTTGGTTTGAAAGGTTCAAGAATTATGTTTGTTCAAAGTTTATTTGATCCTTGTTATGGAGGATTGTTAAATTGGCAACTCTACCAGCTTTTTAGATGAAAGTGTGGAGAACTCTCCATTGGTTTTGTACGCAAATTTTCACCGATTCTCACTTTTTATCAAATATCTGATTTGCTCTGGCTTGTTGTGCAAAGTATGTCCTAGCAAAAATGATTCTACATGTTCTGATGAAAGAATTTAGATACTTTCTCAACTGACACTTCAGAAAACTGCAAATATTGAAAATTTGTGTACAAATCTAATGGGAAGTTCTCCACACTTTTATCTGAAAAGTGGGTAGAGTTGCCAATTTAAGGATCCTCCATAACAAGGATTAAATGAACTTTGAACAATCATAACTCTTGAACCGTTCAACCAAATTTGCTCAAACTTTCACTATTTTCCATCGTGTATTGTTCTGTACTCTCTGAATTCAGTAAGATGTCTGGGTTTCATTCCCCTTTAAGTAGTAAGCAATTTTCAAAATGACATCACAGATCCAAGATTATATTTTGATATAGGATGTGTTGTTAACACTGTGGATTATTCAGTGGAAATGTTTTCACTTAAGACCTGAACTGCTCGTGATGCATCCTTGAATAAGATTTGCGGTATATGCCATATATTTCGCTTACAGATATTTTTGCAATTGTGCCTCAAGATGGGGAATTGGCCGAAGTATATTTCTGTAATTTTATTGTGTGTTCATTCACTTTGTGTACCGTAGATATATCAGGAAGTGAACATTTGTGCAACTGTTGAATCGCGAAATTCGCAAAAAAAATAAAACCACAAGTAAAAATTCAGCGTATACAGTTAGGGATGTATGTAGAAGGCATATATTCACAAGAGTATAAAATACCCATTAGAATTGTTGATTTTGCCAGGTGACTTCCATGTGCTCAATATCTTTATTGCAGCACTCATGTTTTCAATGATATCAGTATGGTTTGGTAAATATGACTAGGTATACAGTTGTTGTTTGGATAAAGATAATATGAAGTATGCAGTGATAAGTTCCGTCATATTTAACAAATGTTCACAAGTATAAGTCGGGGAATTATATTTACATTTGCGATGAAGATAACTACTTGACACATCTGAACAAGCAGTGGAACAGCTCTTTACATACATGTATTTCATTTCACTGCGAATTCTGCCAACTCCAATAAAAGAGAGTAGGAAAATAGGTCTCCTAATTCCTGATGTTCTATGCTCTGATATCCTTTCCCGTGTTATGTTCCCCTCTTTTGTAAATTTGGGAAATGCACTCATTTCTAAATTAAATAAACAGTAAATTTTGCATTCCAAGTATATATAGTATTTGTTTGTCTACTATACATTTGAAGGGAAAGCGAGTGTGCTAGTGACAATGTGGTGATGGTCGTGGGGAGGGTAAATCAAAGTGATGTGATGGCAAAGTGTCAATTATGAATGGGATGGTGGTAGTAGTAATGATGGTGAGGAGGAGGAGGGTGATGATGATGATGATGATGATGATGATGATGATGATGATGGTATTGCTATCTGATAATGTGCTGATGAGTTCATTATAATCATTACAATGAAGTGTATTATATTTTACTGTATATCAATGATGATTGCACTTTCATTGATGATGATAACGATGACGATGGTGGTGGTGGTGGTGGTCGTGGTGGTGGTAATGGTGATGACGATGGGGATGATGATTGTAATGATGATGAGGATGATGGATGAGTACATTGCAATTATATTTCAGTTGATATGATTATGTTGTTGCACTTTATTGATGAGGAGGAGGACGAAGGAGGAGGATATGATTATAATGGTGATGATAACAACGATTATAATGATGATGATGATGATGATGATGGTAGTGGTGGTGGTGATGAGAAGGAGGATGGTGATAATGAGGATGGTACTGGCATCTGATGATGTACTGATGATGATGAGTTCATTACAATCATTACAATTGGATCGTATTTTTACTGTATATCAATGATGATTGCACTTTCATTGATGATGATGATTGCACTTTCATTGATGATGATGATGATGATGATGATGATGATGATGATGATGATGATGATGAAAACGACGATGATGATGACTACAATTACGATGGTGGTGGTAGTGGTAATGGGGAAAAGGATAGGGATGATGATTGTAATAATATGATGAGGATGACGGACGAGTACATTGCAGTTGGTATGATTATGTTGTTGTACTTCATTGAGGAGGAGGAGGAGGAGGATATGATTATTGATGGTGATGAATAACGATTGTGATGATGGTAGTGGTGGACTGGTGGTGGTAGTGGTAAGGGTGATCAGGATGGGGGTGATATGATGAGAATGATGGACGAGTATATTGCAATTACACTTCATTGAGGAGGGGGAGGAGGATATGATTATGGTGGTGATGATGATAATGATTATGATGAAAATGATGTTGATGATGTGATGATGATGATGATGATGACGATGACGACGATGTAAACTGGTGAATTATGCTTGTAATGGTATATTTAGGGTGCAAACACTCCAAGACAATCTGGATGGTGCAACCCTTAATGATGTCTTGACAACAAATTGAGGTTATGGATTGTTTGTTTTTATCTGTGTTATTCTCCCAGTTCTTTACCACGTCCTATTTTGCGTCACTATCATAGTTTCAGTACAATTCGGTAGCGGGTAGGAACAAATACGGAAGCATTTAATGTGAACAAAACATAAACCACTTCAAACCGGGTCACGGGAGTTTAATGACATGATGCCAACTTGAGACATAATTTTGTGGTTTGGGCTGCATACGCTTCTTGCCAAACGACACTAAACTTGGCATTGCGGGTTTAAAGAATGTGAATTTTTGGCCTATTTCAAAGAAATTAATAAATCCGCGGGGAAATGGTCTAGAATAGGTGAAGAACGAACTGTAATGACAGAGTAATTCAGTCAATCATTGACATTTAAAAGCCCAAGTATATTTTTGGTAGAAAATACAATGTTTTGTGCAATTATTCTATTGTCACCATAGACATCAGAAAACTACCACAGACCGACTTAAAATTGCTTGTACTGACGTGTTTTTGGTTTGAAGCCATTAGTAAGTTGATATCAGAGGCGTCGATCCTGTGGGGGGCAGGGGGGCGATCGCCCCCTGAAAATATTGGGGTGCAAATATATCGATTTGCCCCCCCCCCCCCAATAATTTTGACCACTTGAAAAATTCATAATATGCAAAGTAATTATGTTTTAAAAAGCATTGGAAAGCATTATAAAGCCATTAAACATGGGATAAAACCACTCTTAAACATACAAGATTGTCAATTTTTCTAAAATTCTGTATTACAATTTGGCGCGCAAAGCGAGCCGAAAATTTTTGATTTTTTCACTTTTGCTCCCCCCCCCCCCCCAATCCGAAACATGGATCGACGCCCCTGGTTGATATCACTATATGCACATTACATATGGAAAATGTCAGGGTCCCCCAAAACACACACACACACACGCATGCGCACACACACACACACACACACACACACACACACACACACACACACACACACACACACACACACACACACACACACACACACACACACACACACACACACACACACACACACACACACACACACACACACACACACACACACACACACACACACACACACACACACACACACACACACACACACACACACACACACACACATACATGTTGCATTTTGAGTAGTTTCTTAAAAAAAAATAGGGAAGACTTTCAGAGCAAACAATTATCAAGGCATTGATATTATGATAGACCATAGAAGTGTATCTAAAGCACAATAAAAGACGTTAATTCTTTTACCATTTACCAAAACTATACTTGGGGTTAAATTCAGAATTAAGATTGTGTAGTGGGACTGTCCCCTCCTCCCTCTAAAATGACACATTGACTTGTTGATATTACATTGAGTAATAAAGTGAATACCAAGCTTCAAAATAACGGTTTAATTTGTTTTGATTAATTTCACAAAACATAAGAAGGTACCTTAAACATTCATTCGGGAAAATAAACCTGAAAATGAATTTACTATTTTATTTTATAACCAGCCACGAATATTTGAAAATGAATAAATTCACGAAAAAAAAACAGACATTCAATCCATCAATCAATCAATCAATCAATCAATCAATCAATCAATCAATCAATCAATCAATCAATCAATCAATCAATCAATCAATCAAATCAATCAATCAATCCAATCAATCAATCAATCAATCAATCAATCAATCAATCAATCAATCAATCAATCAATCAATCAATCAATCAATCAATCAATCAATCAATCAATCAATCCAATTAATCGATCAATCAATCAATCAATCAATCAATCAATCAATCAATCAATCAATCAATCAATCAATCAATCAATCAATCAATCAATCAATCAATCAATCAATTCAATTCAATTCAATAAATTTATCAATAAATAAATCGATCAATCAATCAACCAATCAAGTATGTCAGTATTAAAAATTTAAGCTACTCTAGTCTGAATATTAGATTGAATTACGTCATATTAACTTCCTTTGATGACGTGGAAAGGAATTAAAACCAGAGGCGAGCAGGGGATTATCCTTCCTTCAAGATATACCACAACCGCAAGATTCAGCAAAGCATCAAGCATATATAACAATCAACATTTCCCTTTGCGCTGCTTGTTCTGAATTATTGATCTTATTTAATTCGATCTTTTTCCGTCGGGTGTGGGACGAGGATTTGAACTTCTTATATGCGGTATACAATGAATGGATCCTATTGGGAGGAAATGAATTTCCCAAGCACAGAGAAACATTGTTTTCGCCGTCTGGTGAAAAACCAACTTAGCCAACCTCTAAAACTCAAACCACATTATTTTCGTCTATGGAAACATTTTACGTCATTTTGGATATCGAATCCATGTTTTCCTGTTATTATCTTTTGTTTGAATTGTTTTTTGTTGTTTCTTTGGTTAGTTGTTTTTACTGTAAACTGTTCTATTAGGTGTCATTACACACTTGTGTATATTTGTCTTTTCGATTTCGTACAAATAATTATTTTCCACCTATCAACATTGATGGTACTCAAGTTCTTCCTGTGAAAAAAGCAAGAAATCTTGGTGTCATTTTTGATTATCACTTCACCATGCAAGATTATGTTACTTCTAAATGCAGGTCTGCCTCATTTGCATTATACAAAATAAACAAAATTCGACCTTACATTGACAAGGGGACCACTGAAAGATTAGTTCATGCCTTTGTTATGTGTTATATTTATTATTGTAATAGTCTACTGTATGGCTTACCTGACACTCGGCTTCATAAGCTTCAGTTGATTCAAAATTGTGCTGCAAGGCTTGTAACAAAGACCAAAAATATGAGTCTATAACTCCCATATTACAAGCCTTACACTGGTTGCCTGTACATAAACGAATAATATTTACAATCCTATTAATCACTTACCAATGTTTTAATGATTTAGCTCCAGCATATCTTCCTGATCTCCTACCAAATATGAACCTGGCAGAAATCTGAGATCACGCCAAAAAGATTTATTTGTAGTACCCAGTATCGCTACCAATATGGTAAACGCAGTTTTTGTCATGCAGCACCGGCACTGTGGAACCCGATCCCAACTCATATCAAACATGCTGACACAGTGGAAAAGTTCAAATCCTCACTCAAAACCCACTTTTTCAGTAGTAATTAGTAATTGTAAATAATGTATAATTGTAAATAATATATAATTGTGTTTATTTAGTAATTAGTAATAAGTCATCAGAATGTTCGATCTAGATGCAGCATTTTCTTTTCTTCCTTCTTATCGTATTTTCCCATTACAAGGTGTACACCATGCGCGTGACTTTCAAAATGGACCCTAAACAAGTAATTGAAAGTCGATCTCAGAATATCCTAAACAAGTATATAAGTTTGAAAAGATACCATTTTGAAGTAAACTTTCTGTTAAAAGTATACCCTTTTTCCTGATTTTGGCGATTTTGATACCCTTTTACGCGCGTACATCGTCCGACCGTGAAAAACAACCCTTTTTACGCGTTTTTTCACACGCGCATGGTACAATGACACTTGACCCCCCCCCCCCCCGGCTCTTTTCTAAGCGCATAGAGACCCTGTCAGGTAGCGGTATCCTAATTATTGGCCCATAGAGATATGTGTTATTTTTATCGACTTCGGCCCAGTTTTTCGACAAATTTGAGATTACGCCAGACCTTCTTTCTGTAATATGTTGTGTACCAATACAAATCATTTCATCTTATTTTCAATTTACACCATGTTTGCCAAAAAACTTTTTCGCTACCCTCCATTGAAGTAGAACAGTCCTGATAACCTTTGCCCCACCAAAGCACACAGCCATGAAAGCCCTATGCAAATGAGGTCATCAAAATTCATCCTCCAATTGCTAAAAACTGCCCAAAATACCTCACACATCTCACTCACTAAATCTACAGACCATGTATTTAATTACAACTGACACCAACATAAGCACAACAAGCACATGAATGCATAATCAACGCATCCAAATTAGAGTCTTACTGCACTTCAGCGGCGGACCACTGCCAGCGCCATCAATATTAATTAGAGATACCGCTAACCTGTCCAAGTATTGCGCTAAAAGACGGCCGCATTATGATGCATATGATATGACTGATATGATGATATGATGATGACTACTGATATGAGATAATGATGCATATGATGACTATGATGATATATTATTATTATTATTATTATTATTATTATTATTATTATTATTATTATTATTATAATTATTATTATTATTATTTCATTTTAGCTTGTTTGGAAACATGTCATCGTTATATCAAATGATTTGTTCGATTGATCGAAATGTCTTCATAAACTGTATATCTCCCAATACAATTATGTTTTATATTCATGTATTTTTTTAGCACGGACCTGCTGAAGAACAGCCTGTGGCTGAAGAAGGTGCCGTGATTAAAATAAAATACAATAAAATAAAGTGAAAATGAAATGAAACGGTATGAAGGCGGCAGAGACAAATAATTTTTGTATTGGTTGTACACTGCAAATTCGTTGTGTAAAGTTGTGGAAAAGGTGTGTACTATGTGAACCACACAACCCAGTTGTGTGGTTCACATAGTACACAACCCTACACAACTTTACACAATGAATTTGCAGCGTATGCATGTATTAATTCAATTAAAAATATAACGGTTATACTAACATTCCAACAAAAACTGACTTTCTGGTTCCTATTTGGTGATGGTATTCGAAAAGAGCTGAAATAACAGCTGACATGTTTTTAACGTGCTGAAGAATTCCGCGGGTGTGTTGGTGTCTCATTGATATTCGATTTTCCAACCCGCAAAATTCATAAAAAGCAGAGAAGATAAGTTTCGATATTTGGTAAAATATATTCGGATTATTTCACTTTTTCGGTTCCCTTTTGTGCAAATACTAAACTGTCTGCAAGTTTAAATCAAAGTCGTAGTTTGTGAAGAATGTTGGAAGCCTTTTATTCTTTTATGGCAATTTTGACACATTTCCGACCTATTCCTACAAATAAATTTGAGATATTAACGAGTATTAATGTAGTTTCTTTTGGCAGGGTAATGCCAGAAT
>JZLH01S0334867.1:14585-26471 GCA_001188425.1 Eucidaris tribuloides | reverse complement strand
AATCTCGATTCAGATGTTGACCAATCTTGCCCAGACATTGGTATAAAATCTATACGAGAAGCCAAAAACCAGGATGGAGGAAAGACAACAAAGACATGTGCTACCCATCTTTTTCAATATACCCCAAAATCTCTCTCTCTCTCTCAAGTTCGGAGAGTTCTCAGTCCCACATTTAAAAAATGAAGGTTAGTGACATGATTGGGAACACTTGAAAATGCCTCAAGAACCAAATGCGTTGAAATATATACCAACTATACATCAGTTGCAGTGGCCCTCCCAGCAGGAAGGATTTGTCTCTAATTTATTTACTTAAGGGTAATCAAGCATGAACAAACTCCTATTTTAATTCTATCGGGGCATGATAAAAATAGGACCCATATAGAGCCACACAGGTTTGTCTGCCACAAAGGATATTGACATTAATAATTTTAGAATGAGTCAACGTTTGACTACAAGATTTTCATAGGAGAATCCGTGCAAAGTTTACTTGATTCTAAAGTAGTTTCAGCCCAATTTGAGGACTACCCCCAATCATGTTATTTACCTTTAACATCTTCTAAATATTAAAGATTAGGTACAAATGCTTATCTTTGTTGTTTTGAAAAAAATAAATAAATAAAAGAGTTGTTTGGTAACATGATATGTGTTACGAAAAAAAAACATGGCATATTGGTGAGGCTGTGGTTACAAATAACAAATTGGCCTGCTCGGCGGCCGGGCGGCGAGTTTCCATTCAATTTCACCCGGTCACCGAACGGCAGCCGCCCAGGCACCTCTGGTTTTAAGGGCATCGGCCGGTCGCCGCTGAAGTTTCAGGGCGCAGTTAAAATTTTGGCGGCACATGCTCGATTTCAATCACCGCCCAAAACACGCCCGGTGATCAGGCGGGCGCCGCCCGGGCACCAACCTAATCGAGTGGTCGCCGTCGAACGATTTAGGTCAAAATTCGAAGCGGCTAAATCAAAGGCTGCCGAGCGGTTGCCACCCTGTCGCCTAACGGTTGCTGCTCGGTCGGTCACTGGGCGGTTGAATTCAAACTTGGTCGGCATCCGGATGGTGCCTGCTCTGCGCATGCCCGGATATCGCTAGGGCACTCCTTTTCTGGTCACGCCAGCCGCCTAAATCTCGCTCAGCCGAAGGGGGGGGGGGGGGGGGGAACGGGGAAGTGAAGATTTTTTCCTACCGCGAATCCCAGTGTCATAAATTTTTTCCGAGTCAATTTTTGTGGGTTGGGCACATGGGGGGCGCACAACAAAATTGTTGGTAGGGCACGTCCCCCCCAGCCCCCCCCCCCCCAGCGATAGCTTCGCCCGCTGCCGTTCGGAATACGTAACTATTTACTGCCCGTAAGCCGTGCGGAATAGCTCCCGGATACTGCCTAGTTTTGACCTGAAATCGATCGGTAACCGACAGGAAATCGACAGGGTGCCGCCCGAGCATCGTTAGGGCTTTACAGCCCGCTCAACATGTTCCAAAAATCGCTGGGCGATGCCTAAATTCCAGCAGCGACCGCGCAGGCTATAAATCGGGCGGTCTCCGCTTTATTTGTGACCGTAGCCTGACTGAAAAACGTGTACTGTGGCTACAGCGATGCAACACAGAGAAAAAAAATGTTTGTATGTCACAAGAACTGAATTTCATTAATTCCAGATAACTTTCTAAGCTGTTATATTGAATGATCCAAAAATACACTCATGATCAAATTTGAATAATCTGTTTCATTTTTTTTACACTCAACATATTAATAATGATGTATTCCTGATGGGGTCACAATGCTTGTGTTATAATTTGATATGAACAGTGATGCTTTCTATCTATGAGACCCTGAAAACTCCCCCAGCTTTGAAATTCCATAGCTCTCGAAAATATAGCATTGGAATTGATTAGTAATAGGAACTGCGTAGTAAGTGTGCTATATTTTCAGTGTAATATGAACATTTCCAATACTTTCCATATCATTTTTATTCCTTTTGACAATGTAGTGCATGTCCGGAAAATAGATCCAATACACACTTCAACTTCTACTTTCTTATTAGCAACGTCGAAGGGATTGGACATTTTCTTTCTTATTTTAGAGGTTAAGAACACATAATTTGACAAGATTATAGTTTTGATACCAATAATCTCTTCCATCGGAATTGATGTCAACTAGCAAAAATTGGTTTGCAACTTTTTGTAGTTGTTATTTTTGTTATAAAGTGTCACATACTTTGAATACCCATAAAATAATTATCCCAACTTTGCCAATGACTTCGTTTGATTTGTAAAAAGGCATCTAGGCTGACTATTGCCGAATGTTAGGTAAACGAAATAGTTTTACAATTTGCCGTTTTACAATGGCTTCTGTACTTTTCTGACAGAAGGTGGTAGGTCACTGAATTCGTTGCTAACTCTTCCCCCTTTCTTCCTCCCTTTCCTTCATCTTTCCTCTTTTTGCATTGCTGTCTTTATTTCTTTGTTTTTCTTTACCATTTTTTTCTTTTCATGTCTTTCAAGTTTGTTTTTATTTTTCTTTCTTTTTGTATGTGTGTTTCTTTCTTTTTTTCTGCCTTTCTCCACATTCCTTCATCCAGGGGTGTGAAGGGGGTCACATCCCTACTCCCCCGCCCCCAAGTGACGCCCGGTTATTTTTTTTTTATAAACATGCGTTTTGTACATGTATGTATATGCGAGTGTATATGTAGGTGTATGTGTGTGAATCTGCCGGTGGATGGGTCGGGTGTACTTTTGTTTTTTCATAATTTAGATCTGTTGCGATTAAAATTTGTGTGGACTTTATTGATAAATTTGCATTGCTTCCAAAAAGTTAGAAATTAAATTAATTTTAGTTCCATAGTTTAATATTTAACTCTTATCACTTCTAGATTACGAAGTTTGAATGACTTTCTTATTTAATGTCAAGTGATCATACAGATATATTGTAGGCATTAGCCACTTCGTATTGAGACATGACTTAATAACTTAGTCATAAAAAATAATGGCATAATCGTGCAACATTTTGTTATTATTTTAATAACATTTTCATAACATAGTTGTAAAATTCAAAGTCTTAGTTTAACAGCAGACGCAACTCGCACAAGTGTGTACGTAATGATGTAAAATAACATATACCCTACGAGATAAGCGCATGGCTTTAATCAGAATTTCTGATGGGTTAGGTAAGAAAGGTTCATTCTCTGTAAACGTTAGAGCATATTCCAATAAATCAGTCCCTATAAAGGCTCTACTCATGGAATTTTGGTTACGTCGGCCACTTGGGGTTAATAAAAAAATCACCATTTCTGTTTACAAAAATCATATTTTGTAAAGGGTTTGATTCAAACTTCATCATTTTAAATGTAAACTTTGATGGAAATGTTTGAAAAACCTAAAACTAAAGGGGTGATATGGTAAATATTAAGAAACACAAACTTTTTACAATTTTTGCTACTTTTGGGAATAAGATTCTGATTTATATTGGTTTGTCAAAAATGAGAAATTAGACCAAAAAAAAATGTTATCTTTTTGTGGGCCTATCCCACGCAAAAATGTATTCTCAATCTAGAGGACGTGGTCTCCTCAATCCAACTCAACGTATTATACTTTTTTGTCCCCCCCCCAAAAAAAAATCAGATCAGTTTGGTCTAACATTATTTAATAAAGAAGTGGAGAGGTAAAAGAATATGTGCTGAAGACAGAAAATGGGTCTCACGCCTATTGGTGGAATGGTCATAATAGAGGGTTTTTTTTTTAGATTTTGCACATATCTTACCGTTGTAGGCCAGAGGTGGCCCAAATCTCTAAAATGATTCAAGAGGAGTTTATTAGTGTGATTAATTTTTATAAAACACACTTCTACGGAGGATGGGCATTTCACAGATTCCTAGGAAACATATAAGTGCTGAATAAAAATGATAGAAACACTCTCAGAAGTGACCCAAATAGCCAAAATAGAAAGAATTTGGTACACTTCTCTCCATAGATGTGGTAAAATGATTATGTTGGTATTTCATGCCATGAAATATTCCTGGTGGTTAAAATACTGCAATCTTAGTCCATTTTTTTCGAAACAAATACGAACGTGCCATTTTTTTCTATTTAAAAAAAGTCTGATTTCGTAAATGTGTCCAACAAAACCTGGCCGAATGTCAAATTGTTTGTCCCAGTCAGCAGCAAGTTTGATAGACTGATAGAACGGACCTTTTAGACTCCCCCACCACCACCGCCAAAAATATTATCAAAGCCAATTTACTTTCATCAGTTGGGGTGAGTCATACAGTGAAGAACTTTGAGCTTGTACCAACCTTGTGACTTTTGCTGGCTAGCTCTCATGTGGACTTTCTCAAGTCACCTGGATTATTTCCACCGTTGAAAGCTGTCTGTAGTTTGGCGATCTCTGAAGCATATACTGGTAATAAGAGTCCCTACTTAGTGCTGGTTTAGTCTTTTTAATCCGAATGGCCTCTTTGTATTATTTCACATAAATTAATCTTACTTCAAACGATATGATGAATGAAAGTGAGCGTGCAAAATTCCTCACGTAAATTAGCATTTACACTTCTTTAACTCTTTGCACGCTGAATTAATTCTGAAGGGATAATAATGACGATTGTTATTCTGAAAGTTTCTTTAAATCTTGGTTTCCTTATTGCACCATTGATACCGGTAATTATTATATATATGTTTCTTAAGCATTATGACAATTTGTTGGCTTTTCTAGTACAAACATAACAGAGAAAACTAATTATTACGATTGTTGAATTTAATTGTTCGAATGTGCAAAATTGCAACATTAGCGTGTAAAGGGTTAAAGATGATCTAAAACATGTTCAATGCTCCGTAAAAGTCAGTGGCGGTCTGTACTCAACTCGAAGATGAACTAGTGAATTACTGATATATTTATTGCAAATTATATGCAATCACAACGGTGCAGAATAAATGCACGGCGTACTTACCAAAGACACGTGTGTAATCAAAGATTCCTTAAATTCTTCTTCACAAATTGAACAGAAGAACTGATTTAGAAAGACACTAAAAATCGTGTTGACAGTTTGAAATTCGTTTACAGTGTGATATGTCTCATCACCTTACCGCACCAACATGGTAGTTGTGCCTATATTTTTGCCTACAATTGGACGTGATGTATAATCCACCAATGAAAAAACAAGAATGGAAAAGCGCAGATAAATGGAAGAATCCAGGTAAATAATGACCAATTGAAACACCATTCTGAGGACATAAAACCTTTCATTGAATAATTATAAAAATCAACGAAAGATAAATTATGCAAGGTACTCGTAGATGACAACGAAGATATAAATATTCTTTTTGGTAATTTATATTTCTTCAAACATTAAGCATTAAATCTATAAAACAATTTCAAGCATGGAGCCAATCAGATACGCGTAGTGACATCACGTGCGTATGCTTGTCACCAGTCGTGAATCGGACACTAATACACTGCAAGAAACTGGTGAAACAAAATGCATAGTGTAAGCTTCACCTCTCATTTACATTCTCAGTTTAGTCTGTAGAAATTTCAAAGCCTCCACCCAGTTATAAGTGTGCAGTATAAGTTATTAAAGATAAGGGAAATTGGAGGTTTTAAAGTTGTCCAAAAATATCCTGGATTCTGTGTCAAAGCAAGTAGGATACATCTTCATTGTGTATCCATCAATAGTAATTAGCATACTTATTTGCACATTTGATCAAATAGTGCCAAGAAGTTTGATCTATATGACAGCTTCATTTATAAAGTGGTAATGTATATTTTCAAGTTGATTTGATTAGTGCAGGATCATGACAATATTGAGGAAAGTGACAATTTATCAAAATTGGATAGATATAAAAAAATGGTAATATCTGACTAAATCTCGATGCATACACTTTGGTCATAAATGGAATATATGTGCACATTGGTAAATCGATGATGTCATAGAGTCACAATTCTAAATTTGTGTACTTATGAAATCATTATATTTTTCTCATTTAGCAAATGACCCGATATAAACAAAAATAACATTTCAAATTCATCATTGTTGGAAACCTAAGTAAATGTGACAATAGGGCTAAATTTCCAAAAAGGGTGAAATTCATTAAGAACTGTCCATAAAATAGAGCTGTGGCTCTAAGACACATCGAAGCACATGAATTGTTTATGTTATTTCCGAAAAGATTCAACAAATTCATTTGACCAGTTTATATAATAGATAGATGTGTAAATAACAGGTAGGAATTTGGATAGATAGATAAATATATAGATAGATTGATTGATTGATAGACAGATAAATGGTTAGGAATATAAACAGATACATAGATTGATTGATTGATTGATTGATTGATTGATTGATTGATCGATTGTTTGATTATGTAGATAATTAGTAGGAAGATAGATATACTTTGGATACATCACGTTATACATCAATGACTGAAAAGAGAGAAAAGGGGATTTGTTAAACCAGTCAAGATCTGTTCGTATGATATTTTGAATCGTTGCTTAAACTACACCAAAATATTGGAAACTCAAGTATAAATCCTTTACTGTCCTGTATATAGGTTTACGAAAGAATTGCAGTTTTAAGTGTCCAAGGATAAGTGTATACAAGTTATCTGCTACGCCTCCTATTATCACTGGTCTCTCATCAGACATGTCAGATGTTGGCATAGAGTGGATGGTCCCTTCTCATCCCACCAGATGCTTCTCTGTTTTCTCTTAACTCCCTCATCGCGACTGCATCCAGTGAGGCGTATATGGTAGCCTCCTCTGTCCTTATGGGAGGCTTGCCTGGAGGGTGGGGTCTGACATGTGATACTTCCATGTAAATCAGTCCATCGCTGTCCTGAATTATGGAATGACAAGAAGAAGTAAAGGTTAAGTAATAGGATGTCTGCTTATAGGTTTGATGAAAATTTTGTACTACACCCGTTACAGTAGTTTTGTGATGTAAATATACTGTAACATAAGTAGAGTAACGTAATGTAGTAAAGTAATGGTTACGTTATATGTCCTCCCTATGCTTTCGTTTTAGATTCATGATACTTGAGCACATCACATTTTTCAACACGGTATCAAATTGATATACCATAACCTAACAAAACGTAGTAAGATAATGTAGAGCTAAGAAACTGTTGTCCTTATTCCCCCACTTTAGTTCAATGATAGATTTCTGCTGCCATAGTTTTGAGAAACAACATATGTATTATATGTATTTATATAGATCATCAATGGCCGTAACATTCAAAATTGTCGTGTTCCAATAGACAACTTACCCGTCTTCTATTGTGTAATTCCATATTGCCTGCATTTTCAAGTCCTATGTCCGGTTTGTGATATCACCATACGACCACGAAAGCATAACCAGGGAAAAACGAGTCAGACAATACATAAATTGCGTAATATAGGGTGATATTTGAAGAGAGAGAGAAAAAATATACTTAATGAATTACTCTATCTGTTGCCGTATCCTACGGTATTAACGATTTCATTTTGCTTTAAAATGCAATGCATATCACACAGACCGTTAGACGGGATATCTCTTGTCTAGCCTTCAACGAGTTAAATCATATTCAATAACCACACGTTTAGTTTGGAACTACAGGTATTATATTAATCTCTACCAAGCTGCTAGAAAACGAACGTAAATGATGGTTGAGTTTTAAAATACGGACTTTTCAACTAAAGAGAAGTTTTAATCTGTAGATTCACAAAATATCCTCATGCCTCTTTGTAAAGTGAGAACAGGGAGTAAACAGGTATCTAGTCAATGTTGTTAGCAAACACTTACCTGCTGTTTCTGCTTGACAAGTGTACTGCCTCGTTGTGGCAAATCTCATTGCGGCAATGAATACAAAAACCAATATGGCGGCCGCCAATATCGAAGCTAGTACCGTCATCCAAGACACGCCACTCTGCGGTGAGTACGTCAGTTCTATGCCACAAATTTGTGTTCATGTTATGAATTAGAAATTTGTTAAATGATTATAAATACATTTTTAAGACGTATTACTCAATTTTAATTACATTAGCATATTTTACGACACTAAACTGAAAAAACCCGCTCGTCAGGTACGGTATTTTGGTATGTTTATTGCAGTTTATTATTTTTTGTGACTGGAAAGCTATGCTTGATAATGAATTTGTTGTTCAGTTTCCAAATGCAAACTTGTTATCCAAGTGAAAATTGTCACTTTGAAACAAATTTTAGAACTGATGTGTTGTATTGAGAACTTTATATATTTGAAATAAATCATAACTTTTTTGGTATCAAGCGGTTGGAATTAATCATCTAATATCTGAAATATAGGAATCCAATGAAACAAATTAAAATTAGAAGAGCTTAGGAAAATCGATACTTTCGTGCTATAGTGCATACTTCTCCAATTCAGCTTGTTTGCCCGCCAAAGTATTGCCTCTGACCAATGCTTTAAAATTTGTAATGACAAAATAGTTGGGGGATACAGCTTGACGAATTACAGAATTATAGAACTAACAATTTCTGCCACGCCTCTGATACTTGAATAACTGTCGACGTAGGAACTTCCGCAACAGAGAAAACGTTTACCTTTGAGAAGCAATGGCGAACTGCAAAGTCCTCGACTGAAACTCACAACCATACTGTCCACAGCAGCTGGAAGCTGGTCGCCAGATCTGTAACATGGCGAGTGTCTTAGCTGACTGCAATCACCCTCGTTCACGTTGGATGATACGACATTGAACTTGAAACACACGTCTCTAGGAACAGTATCTTCAGGTACAGAATCTAGGAGTTTCACCGTCCCCATTTGTGCATCATAGATAAGTGTTAATCCTGGAGGATAATAGCGAAGATTTAATGATATGAATAGCTGCAGGATTTCTAGATTATCAGCACACCATGAAAGTGAAATTCACATGAAATGTAGAGGGGACCTAATCTGTAGCAACAAAAACAACTAAAATCACCGGGCGATGCAAAAGACACTTTCTCGCTGCTTCTTTTTCTTCTGCTGCTGCTTCTTCTTCTTCTCCTTCTTCTTCTTCATCTTCTTCTTCTTTTCCTCCTGCTCCTCCTCCTCCTCCAGCTCCTCCTGCTGCTCCTCCTTCTGAGTGTGTATGTGTATCTGTGTGCGAGAGTGTGGCCACTTATGATTGGTGGGAAATTTACATTCCAAAACACAGAGTTTGATTGTTTGCGGTTTAGTCTTGAATATATTTCCGTGAATTAAAAAAAAATAATAATCCAAGAAGACCACTACCCCCACAAACCCCCCCCCCTCCAAAAAATAAATAAAAAGAAGAGAGAGACAGAGAATCTTTTAGAGTTCCGTAAACAGTTATTAGCCTTATCATTAAAACATAAACATGAAAAAGATATATCAACACCTGGTAAAAAAAAACCCAACATATGTGCAAATGTACTAGATGAAAGCAACAAAGTCAAAATTGGTCAAACGGGATAGGAATCACTTTAACAGAAAAGACAGATGCTACATCACCGATTTGCTAAGAGAGTTTGGGGCTTCTACGAATAAACTAGAAAATAAGGTGAAGTAACATCATCAGCCATCATACAGGGTGGCCCAGAAAGAATGCTACACCTGTGATCGCTAATTTCTTTATCATCATCTGCAATATGTCATTGTTTTTTGTTTCAGCGATTAGAACATTCTTTTTCCAACAATATGATACCATGATAATTAATTTTGAGACATTTGTTTGGGTCCTGCGGCCATTTTTCAGAAGCAATGTCATTTCCAAAATTTGCCAATTTTTCATCAGCGGCGGTCATCCGAACAGCGAGATATTCTCGCGACTCAGCGTGCCATACCAGACGAACCGCGATGACAATGGATATGCAGCTCACATGGTCTTCCTTATGAAAGCGAGGGCATTCCTGCCCTTTGTCTCGGCGGAGCTTATTCTATGGCACACGGTAACGTGAGAATATTTCGGTGTTCTGATGATCGCTGGAGGTTAAAAAATAGCAAATTTTGGAAATTACATTAACTCAGAAAAATAGCCCTAAGATCCAAACACCTCAATCAAAATTAATAATCATGGTATCATTTTGTTGGAAGAAAAATGCTCTAACACATGAAATAATCACCAATGACATTTTGTGAATGACTTTGAAGAGAGTAGCGATCGCATGTGCAGCATTCATTTTGGGCACGCTGTATAATAGGAATAGTGATTGTGACTAATTGCGAAATGTCCGTCAAATAAAAGAATGAGCGTAATATGAATACTTACCATAGCTCTTTGGTGTTGGGGCTGCAGGAGTAAAAGTACAAATGCAAATTGTCATCGGCATGAACAGAAGAAGAAGACAAAAAAAAAAAGTAAGAGCAGCAGAAGAAAAAGGAGACACCTTTTCTTCAAACAAAATATTTACCTACTAATCACCCAATGAAACACAAATTACTTTACATTGTCATACGTATTCGTACATCAATATAAACTATGGCAAACCTTTGTTACATCGACTGTGTTTTGTATAATTGTATAGACTTTTACTTCAATTATAAAACACAAAAATAGCAAATATATGAAAGAAAACGAACATGAATAACTTACGAGCAGTGGAAGCAACAATATTCTTGCTAACGTCACTTTCTCCAAAATCATTTCTGGAGGTGACTGATATGTTGTACCACGTAAGTGATTTCAAGCCCCCAATGACAAATCCAGGCGCCTCCACTTCTGGTGTATGCTTACAAGAAGTGTCCTCTCCGTTAGTTGCATAGTAAATTATCGAGAAGATCTGGTTTAAACCGCCATCAAAACCCGGTTTCCATGTAACGAATAGTGATGATGAGCTTGTCCTTGATGTTTCAACCATAACATCAGTTGGAGGATAAGGTACAGCTAACAAAGCAATAGAGAAAACCAGTCCGAATAATTTCAGTCAGCATATCATCGCGGAAAACTACAATGTATGCTTCAAACATTACTCAGTGTATGTTAAACATAAAACTCTGCCAAGTACTTCCATAAAGTAATTACAATAGCTTTCTCTAACAACAATCTGGTAAGCCCGGAAACAAATTGACTTACGAAAAGGTCCTTTGGAGAGGATGCACCATTAAACATTTCAAATTATGTATGCTGGCCGTTGATGATTACAGGAGCATTTCCTGAAATTGTGTTATATCGCAGACTTTCTAATAGAATTGGAATAGTTATTCAATAATCTCTATCCACAACTCAGATCTTGTACTTCAATGGTTGGACTTCATATTCCGTGATTCCAATTTATTTGGCACGAAGGTCATTGTGTTGTAGTAAATATTATATTCCACATACTAAGAATCTTAGTATAGGATTGGCCAAGAGTTGATCACGTGATAAAGCGTAGTTTTCCCCATCAGATCACTCGAGAAGAAAAGTTCGTTACACTCGGTAGATAGTAAATTGATAGTTCGAGTGCAACGCACTTTTATTTTGCGCGTGCTCAAAATACTGATAATGAGGCGTTAGGACTGTGTGTACTGAAGAGATCAGCGAAACACGAAAGTACTAACACCATCGCGTCGGCGCGTATTTCGTGAGCGCACCCAGGAGTTGGTCGGGCGCGTATTCCATATTCGGGCCCAAAATAATGTCTTTTTCAGAGAAATATTCACTTTCGTTGTTTCTTTAGTTAAATAGTTTCTGATGTGGAATATAAAGCAAATAATCACCTTTTGGTTTCAGGCGACGAGACGATCTATCACTTCTTTGGCGATCTGAATGTATACGCTATCTTTCCTCAGCTTCGCTTCGGAACGATAGCTACATCCAGATCGCCTCGGAAGTAATAGATCGTCCTATCACCTTCACCAACGGTAATTATTTGCTTAATAGACGACGAACCCGGGGGATCGCCCTCCACACGGCCTGCTACGCACCCGCGTCCAGAAAAAGCGTCGTAAAGGGTCCCTTTTCCA
>JZLH01S0334855.1:11645-22018 GCA_001188425.1 Eucidaris tribuloides | reverse complement strand
ATGTGTACAGCATTATATTTGACTGGCCCCCCCCCGGGCAAGATGTGCACCTCCCCGTGCCCAAACCAGCCTACGCCCTTGTTGCTCGACATAAATGCAGGCAGACCGGATACCAAGTAATGTAGTTCATTCAAATAGTAGGTTAATAGATACCTCGTTACTTCGTCCCCAGGCTAAGAAACATTCATGAATTTGAATCACATGGCCACATGTCTCTTGAATACTAAGAAATTTGAGTATGATATTTTCACATAAATTCTGATTACTATGCAAATATTGCAGATATTTTGCTTGGCATTTACAGCCGCTGCTTCTATAGAAGCAGCGGCTGTAAATCCCGACGCTCTATTGTTCGAAGCACTTTATAAACGGTATAGATTTTCGGTCCACTTCATTATTATATAATTTTCATCGCGACTGCACGTTACAACTTCGGGCTCTGTTTTTACTCCGGCTATTTCCGGTCAGTCGTGCATCTCCATCATGCTTGTCTTCATAGTTCTTGCTCTCATTTCGGCGTCGGTCGCGGATCACGACCAGAGCGAGAAGGTCACCTTGTCTGTACCCATCTACACCAGCGAGTACCTGAACAAGATTCTCACCGACAGAGAGCAAAACCCTGTAGTCGGCGGTTCTATGATATCTGATGTGGACATCGACTCCTTCCTGACCAGAATCGGGTTGAATGCCGCCGCGAAGATTTCCAAACAGATTCAACTGAAACAAATTCTGAGCCAACATGGACCAGGCAAGTGGCTTTATCTGTTTCAATAAATAATAATAACGTCTTATTTGCCCAGGGTAGCCACTTCAGTTTGATAGACTGTTCTACCAGCGGGCCCTGCATAACATAAATGGTATTACCCTTCTCTGTTCTAGAATGCCGAGCGCCTGGCTAGAAAGCAGAAGGTGGGGCAGAAGGTACCATTTTTAAAAAGTCGTTGGTATGACCCGGCCGGGGCTCGAACCCGCGACCTTCCGCACTTGAGGCGGACGCTCTTTCCCCTTGCCGTAAATTCTGCAAGTTGGTGCCAGCCACACATAGGGATAGCTCCATACATTTGTGTACAAAATAATGGATGGCCTTTCGTACGCAGACGTGGCACAGAAAATTGCTCTGAAATTCAGTCTTTTACAAAATTATGCTGAAATATTGCTCTGATATGGATAGTCTATGACTTGTTAAAACATATGTTATGAAAATTAAGACTCAACATTTCAGAAGTCAATTTTAATTTTCTAAACACATGACATGTGTCCAGCATTTAAATTTTGCAACAAATTTGTTGCATTGCATTCAATTTACACAGTGCACACTTTGTTCGTTTTTTCCAGTAGAGGGCAGTAGAGCTCTGCTTAGGACCACATACATAGCAGGTGTGGTGCCAGCAGTTAACTTTTGTTAAGGTTAACAATCTTATTTTTCTCATTTAATTGCCGTAGCCCGGTGCATGCACATTAATTGGTCAAATTATTTACCTAACCCCCGAGCCGCTGCCACGTTCGCTTCGCGTTGAGGTCGGTGCGGTTAATGTTCAAGCCCTGTAAGTTGAATATTTCTACGGAAAGTTAAATATATACTGCGGAGTAAACTTTATATTGACGATTTTTTTTTCAAAATACCCACCCCAACAAAAAAAATAATATAAAAACCATTGGTAAATACTGGATACGCATTCTATTCTGCCAACAATATTGTGGTGTACTAACTTGATTACTAGTAATCTTCATTGCGAGGTCCGTGCAAAAGAAACGGGTTTCTTCGGAAAAAAGCCGAGGAGACGTAAAAGTTTCTGAAATCTGAAAAGAAATTTCGTTAACTACGTGGTCTGCAGGAGCAATACTTCTTTGCTTCGTGTACAAATGTCAAATTCGTATATAATCGACCCGTTTCATGTAGATTTTGCACGTATAATTTAATCTATTCCGGTGACCTGCCCATACATGAAAGTCAAAGTTAAGAAAATCAGAAAATCCTCGTTTCGCTCTATTTTTCAAAGCAATTTGCACATTTTGGAGTCAAAACATCGTTTTACTGAATAACCAGATAACCAGACGACTTTCGACGTCTTTTGGTAATTCTAGAATTTTCAATTTTGTTTTTGCTATTTAGCTTATATAATTTATAAATGAGTGAATACGGGGGAATTTTTAGTGTAATGTAAATCGTTTTAGAGAATTGTTTGACACTTATTTGACACTCATGTGTTGGTAGTGTCGTTGATATCTTAATCAATTTGTTTTCACGCAGGACCATTTACAATGATCATGCCAAGTGATCAGGCGATTAAGCAGTTTAAGCAAGTCCGTCCCGAAGTTGCCGCCGATCAGAGCGCCCTCACCGACATTATCAAGGCAGGAATCGTGTCTGGAACCGAACTGTCGTCTGCTATCTCCAACGAGAAAGTGGTCAGGAGCATCAGTGGCGCCAAACTTCGCTTCAATATTTACCAGAAGAGTGGAAGACAGGTATTGACACAACTTTCTGACCGGATTTCTCAGCTATTTTTTTTAATTCCTGAGAAAAAAAAAAATCGTCGCATATCCCGTCATTTTTAATAAGTTTATTTTACAGCACATCTGGTCCGTACACCCAACACTGAAAAAAATAGCGATGTGTGTACAATGTATAATGAATGCAATTAGCAAAAATTGCAAAATGTTAATGCTGGACCCAGAAAAATTCCGTAAACAGGATTCTGAAATGTTGTGTCCCTAATTTTCATTTCATATGATAAAATGTTTACTTTAGCCATATTAAACCAATTTTTTCGGTATAATTTTGTAAAAGACTGAAGTTTAAGGCAATTTTGTGTGCCACTACATAAAAAGGCCACCCATTACATTGTACGCAAAAGTATATTGCTCCTATGTGTGGTTTATATCTTATAGCTTTTGACAGCTTTGTAAGTAAAATGCAGGTGTGGAACAAAAGTAATGTGTACGACATTCGCGTTAAAGCAAGTATAGTTTGGTCAAATATATTTTCACTAAGCTTTTTGTTAAGTCCCCGGTAGAGCACGCATTTCGTCAGCGTTCATCCGAACCGTCGTACAGTGATGCCAACCAGTATACGGATTTTTCCAGGGCAGTTCTCGTCTTATTAGAGTTACTAGGCGGTGCGTTCAGCAACAAAAACGTAGATTATAATAAGAATAGAACATAATGACCAAAATAAATGAAACTACTGAACCAAATTCCTTGGTTACTGTAGTGATTTGAATGCAATGCCCACATTGTAATGGAAATGCCGTGTTTACATTAACTGGTGAGTGACGGAACAAAAGGTTTGTTTTATTCATGCTTTTCCTCATAAGAAACTTTTGGTTCAGGTGTTTCAAATATTTCAAATATTTTTCTCATTTGCATTCTAATCTCATTTCTTTATTATGTACCTTTTTATTGTTTACCGTACCACCTAATAACTGTAATAAGACCAGACCTTCCGGAAAAATCCGTACTGGTTGGCATCTCTGCGTCGTATAACAGTTTGATCGACCACGCCTCCGGGAGCAAACGCGTTCAAAGCAAACTGTCGTATTCATCATTCATAATACACGTAACATACGACAGTTCGGTTTGAACGCGTTCGCTCCTGGAGGCGCGGTCAATCAAACTGTCGTATAGCGATACGACGGTTCGGATGAACGCCGATTTATTCGAAATGATGTCGAAATTTGACATGGGCAGATTTTTGTCCCTGGAATGTGTTAACCATCTATTTCATTTTCATACCAAAAATGTAAAATGGAATCATGGCAATACGCTCGTTTACCACGAAATACAGTGTAGCCCAGAAAGAACGCAACACTTACGATCACTGTTTCTTCTACATCATCGGCAAAATGTAATTGGTTTTGATTTCCATGGTTAGAACATTCCTTTTCCAACAAAATGATACCATGATCATTGATTTTCGTAAGGCGTTTGGATCATAGGGCCATTTTTCTGAGGCAATGTCATTTCCCAAATTTCCTACTTTTTCCACTCCACCGAGGCTCTGGATACCGAAATATTCTCTCGTTACAGTGTGCCATAGAATAAGCTTATACGCAGACAAACCACAGGAATGCCCTTGCTTTGATAAAAATAAGAACAATGAGAGGAATTGTGGTTTGTCTGCCTCGTTTATTTTATGGCACGCTGCGACGTGAGAATATCTCGGTGTTCCGAATCTCGGAGTTGAAAAAAGTAGGAAATTTGGGAAATAAAATTGTGCTGAAAAATACCCCAAGGATCCAAACGCCGGACTAAAATCAATGATCATGGTAACATTTTTAACATTTTGTTGGAAAAGAATGTTCTAACCAACGAAACAAAACAATGACATTTTGCTGATGATGGTGAAGAAATTAGCGATCACAGGTGTTGCATTATTTCTGGACCACCCTGTCTGATAATTTCTGACGAAAAGAATGTATAACACTTTTTTTACAGGTTAAGACTGTCAATGGCGCTCGACTTGTGGATGTCGATCGCGAGACCACGAACATCGTCGTCCACGTCATTGATCGCGTGATCTACCCCATCCCAGACGGTAACATTGTCCAGATCCTCTCCAGGATTCCTCGGTGTTCCATCCTGGTCGATCTCATCACAAAAGCTGGAATGGTTGACTTCATTGCAGGTAATACAATACATAGGGACAACTCCATACTTTTGTGCACAAAGTACTTGGTGCCCGTGTTTACGCAGTTTACGAATGTGCTTGAAAGTTCGGGCTTTTACGAAATCATATACTGAAATATTGCTCTAAATGGATAGTCTTCAATGACCTTCACATAAAATTTGAAAATGAAGGATTCACCAAGTTCAGTTTTATTTATTTCAGTTTTCTTGAGTTTCTGTCCTAGTGTCTTAACAAAATTCCGAACATCGCATTTTTGTCGGGTGCATCATTTAATCCACGCAGTGCAAACTTTGGTATTTTTTTGTAGTTTTGGGCTTATATGGTCCGTACAGTTCTGCTCGGGACCACATACGTAGGTGCGACACCTGTATGCTTGATTAGTGTATAGAAACTACACTTGCACAAAGACTCCATATTGGACCTTGATAAACCGATCGAGCAAGTTTCTCCTTTCCCAATTCCAATTGATTTCCTCTTATCAAAATAATCTTGTGATTTTTTTTTTAAGATTACCGAGATTTCGGTAATATCGAATCTCAAGTATGCTGATCTAAAATACTTATCAATTATTTTAGACCCCAAATTATCGATGTGGAAATTCGGGAATCCATGAAATCTAGCTTTTTGCTCATTCAACCTGCAATCGGACGTACTGCGTCGGCACTTTAACTCGTGCCTCCGAAATTCTATAATTTCCAAAGATAAAGCCCAAGTTTAGTTTTGGGGATTCTTTATTTCAAAGCTTTATGCCCAAAGGTCATATCACACCAATAACAGATTCTAAATGTCTTTGTTTTTTTAAATCGACTATATCGATTTTCGACTATTTTACATTATAGCATCAAAAGGGTTAAAAAGGTGTTGAAGGTTATCCGAGTTATACCTCATCAAAAAGAGCAGACTCTGCACTTTTTGAGGCATACCTCAGATAACCTTAAAGGCCCACTGTCAAGATTCAACTCAACCTCCGAGAGGATGAGAACTACTCTTTAGATGTCTGATACAGGCACATACGAATTTGGGCTGTCGCAGTACCATAGTCTACAGATAGCAGGAGGAAAACAAATGCTCCATTTGACCACATCACCAAGATTTTTTCCGTTGCATTACGGGTAGCATTAGTGCCCTAATGTTAAGATTATAGTCAACAGAGGGCATTTTCCATTCTGTCACGACAGTGGGCCTCTAACACCTTATTAAACCTTTGGATGCTATAATGTAAAATATAGTCAAAAATCTTGGGTATACCCCCCCCCCGACGATTTTTCATTATCTAATTCAAAAAAAAAACGAAAGACATTCAGAATCTGTTGGAGTGATATGACCTTTAAGCTTTCAAATAAAAAAAAAATCCCCAAAATTAAACTTGGGCTTTAATGTAATGGCACACCGCCCGTCGGCAATTGGTTATGTTGTAAATAGTTTACTGGAGTAATATTTATAAACAGTTGCATAAACTGTATGCCTTTCGAAAACCAAAAAGCTTTTGTATACCAGAAATACGCTTTACAAACAGTTGCTACCTTAAACTCGGAAGTAATAAGCTTACAATTTCAAAGTTTCACAATTGATTAAAGTAGATACGGCAGGCGAAGAATGAATTACTAAAATTCACGTTTGGATATTTTGTCTTCATTTGGACAGAAACCGAACCACTGACCGTTCTTGCTCCGACAAACCGAGCCTTCGAGAATCTTCCCGCTGGTTCTTTGGCTGATCTGAAGCAGAATATTCCGAACCTGCAAAAGGTGTTGAAATACCACGTGATTCGGGGCAGCCAATTCTCGGCGGGACTTCACGACGGGCAGCAGATCGAGTCGGCACAGCAGGGTGCTATCGACGTGAAAATGGATCCGAATGGTATGTTAATTAAACACACACACAAAGTAACTACCCTTTTTTTTCAAAATACCATTTACTTTTTAAAGAAACAATTTTGAGCAAACTAATTTGGCAAAGGGTGTTCCTGCACTGATGGAATAACTGTGAAAATGTGATTCATCAAGTCATGCATGAGTGATCATGTATTAAATGCAAAAATGTCACTCTTCAAAAGTCAGTGTCATTTTGAGGGATTTGTGATAAAGGATTTTGACAAATTCTGTTTCTGTTGAATAATTAAGCACTTTATGTTAATCATGTATCATTTGAACCCATCACACAACTTTTGGCACTTTTCGCATATTTTACGCTTTAGTGAGCTCAATTTAAAAATTTCCATCCGTAATATTGACATTGTAAAATCCACAAGTTTATTGAAAAATGAAATCCAATATTTTGCAGCAAAATGTGTCCTTACATGTTTTATACGACCATGAGGTTATAACCATGTCATGGTTCACTGAGCACACTTTAAAAGTAAAGCAAAAAATACCATTATTTACCATTATTGGGGCGTAAGAGATGACTCATGTGACTCTTGAAAAGTGGAATCTTTGCCTTTAATGCATGCTCAATCATGCATCGCTTGACAGATTAAATTTTATTGTAACACAGATTAGTCAATGAGTGTAGAAATGTTCCTGCCAAATTATTTTGCTAAAACTTATTTTGTCAAAAAATATGGTGGTTTGAAAAAGGGAGTAGTGGCTTTCTGTTTGTATTTCGTAGATTAGGTACAAGCAATGCTCGTAGATATTGGACACATAGAAAACTTCATGAATTGAAATAAAGAGCTTAATCCCACAATATGACACGAATGACCAAATCCATTTTACTCGAGTCGCAAAAGTCGGCACACTGACTGGTGATTTACATCTGTTTTGAAATATCCCAAGCACAGGGGTGGAGCCACCGAGCCAGGGTAAAATCTTAGGGGAGGGTGAAAACTCTCGGTCAGAAGCGTCAACTAAATTTCATCACACTGTAAAATCTGATCCTGCCCAAGCACGTTAGCGCAAAATCTGGAAATTACTCTATTGATTCGAATGTGCCAACTTGAGTAAGAACAAATGAAAGTTTGAACGTTGTTCATTAATTTGCCCGAACTTGTACAAATGTATATCGTCTGCCTGTTCTTGCCAAAACAAAAAATCTAAAAAGTTCTGTCCCTAATTTTAAGGATGTAAAGTCTACAAGTAAGGAGGTGACCACCCCTGCTAATTTGCTATTTAGCTTATAAAATTTGTAAATGACATTGATGAATAAGGGGAGATTTTAGTGTGTAGTGTAAATCTTTTTCTAGAAACTGTTTGACACTTATATGACACTCATGTGTCGGTAGTGTGGTTAAATAACCTAATCAATCAACACCTTCTGCTACAACCAACGGATTGCAACCAAACACCAGACTCGATCATTTTCTAGTGATACTTGTATGCTCAAACCTGAAACTGGCTTGTTTTTCTTTACTAGGAGAGATCGAGCTGATCGACCAAACCTCGGAGAGTGCTTTCGTCGTCGTCCGCGATGCCCCTGCCGACAACGGCGTGATACACGTCATCGACCGCGTCCTCGTGCCTCCCCAAACGCACTTCGACTTCGTCTTCGTCTGAAACCCGACCACTCATGAGACGTCATCCTTAACAACGCTAGCCTTGGACCCAAGTAATTTGATTTACCGATAGGGGGATTTAGTCCTTTTGTTACTGTTAGTAGTCATGGTGTCGCTTAGATTACACTGTTTTTATCCTTAATGTTTTAGACCGATGAATACCGTCACCGTGTTTCTATACATGGCGCTCGGTTGCAAAGGGGGTTAGAATCACTTTAAGGCAAAGTTCACCCTGACGTCAAGTTGGTTTTAATAGAAGCACAATGAGAGAAACATTAATGAAAGTTTGGCGAAAATCCAAAGAATAACGAGAGTTATGAGGTTTCAAAATTTTAAATTTGTGACGTCACATGTGAGCAGCTCCCCATATGTCATGTGATATTAAATTCCATAAATGCCGTTTTTCAAAAATTTTCACAAAATTACTTGTTCATTCAATATATTATCAGAAACATTCCATACAGGCTTCAATGAAAACGAAAACCAATTATGAATCATTGAAAATGGCAATTTATGGAGTTTACATTACATGACATATGGAGAACTCGCATGTGACGTCACCAACTGAAACTAACTCTGTTCTTTGTATTTTCGCCAACTTTTAATGTTTCATTTTTCTGCTTTTATTAAAACCATCTTTACGTCAGGGTGAAATTTGCCTTTAATGATTTGGAAGATTTCATTGTTTGAAGTAATCTACACTGTCTCGTACCTCGTACGTTTGCAATTTGGCGGCAAAATTCTGTAGCTTAAATTGGTAGCCAATGCATTTTTTGGAAATTTGATCTTACCCCTTTTGCAACTAGCTCCTCAACATGAATATCTAATCAACTTGGGAAACCAAGTTGCACATGCTAGATTTATCCCAATTTCACGAAATATACTCCCTGTAAAGACAACGTCCATTATTTTTTAACAATATGATTTTATGCAAGTCATCGGAACCAGTGTAGCACTAAGATATGTATCGTTATTTCATTGTAATAAAGGATACGATATCAATGTACAGTTATTATAGTGAAAGATTTCATTTTTCAGTCTACGATTGCGTCGTACGAGATGGTTTGAGAGATCGACGTATTCCAATGAGTATGCAAATGAATGTGAACCCCTGGTACCCAATGAATCATTTTCGAGTGTTATGGAGTGTATTTGCAGGTTTTTACAGTCTTTTCTAATTACAAACTGTGTGTGTGTGGGGGCGGAGGGGTGGAAGTTATTAAAAGCAAGGTCCACCCTGACGTCTAGCTGGTTTTAATTAAAGCAGAAAAATGAGAAACATGAAAGTTTGGGGAAAATCAACCAACGAATAACAGAATTATGAAATTTCAAAGTTTTAATTTTGTGACGTCACATGCGAGCAGTTCCCTATATGTCATGTAATATGTTGCATAAAATTGCAATTATTTAATGGTTCACGATATCTTTTTTCATAGAAACCTGTATGAAATAATGATTCTGATAATGTATTAAATGTACAGGTAAAATAATCAAATTTCTGAGAAAACGGCACTTTATGTAATATATCACATGACATATTGGGAGCTGCTCGCATGTGACGTCACAAATGTAAAATTAAAGTTCCATAATTCATTCTTTGGATTTTCGTCAAACCTGCATTGTTTCATTTTTCTGCTTTCATTAAAACCAACTTGTCCTCAGGGTGAACTTTGCCTTTTAAGAGTTTAAAAATACAAGTGTGGTTCCTCAAGGGGGCTGCAGGTTGAACGCCGATCTATCCTAGAAATCATACCGTTTGGGCATCATCGGGTAGATGAAACTCGCGAGCTTTCCCTTTCATTTTTACTGAACGGGCACTGACATAATTGGGACAAGTCAAATGACTCAAGAACCAGAGGGGTTAAAATATATATTCAGACTAGAAAAAAGGGCATTCATTTATCAGTATTAAATCAACCTCCAGCCCTACAAATGTCACCATCACAATTTCTGATTATGGTAGTATACAACAAAGGAAATATATGACTAAATTGAAAACGGTTTGCTTGATTCATGGAAGCATAATTGAGGGCTTCCAAATCTTGCCATTTCCCTTTGATCAAATATATGGCAGGATTTCATCTTTAAAAATGGCAAATCAATGGTAAAATAAAAACAATGATTGCATTGATTTATTTACCTGTTTGCTTTTAAAGATTTAATCAAAGCGAAATAAACTCGTTCTAAATACTAGTACTTCTGTCACAGGCAGATAGGGCAGTACGCAGTATTTGAAATAGCGCCTTGCTA
>JZLH01S0334811.1:5545-18231 GCA_001188425.1 Eucidaris tribuloides | reverse complement strand
GAGCTCTACCAAAGGATTAGGTTACCAGGCCCACGTGTATTCACAAAAAACTACTCAAAGCACCCCTCTGCATCACTTCGGATTAAAGAGTCACAAGATTTACATCCTTTATTGATGATACCACTTTTAGTTGCTGACACAAAACGAAAAGCTGTGGAAGCTGCAACTAAATTACTGTTCAGATCTCGGGTTTGTATACACCCTAACCAAATCAGTATTCATTCCAACACAATAAAACTCACGAGTACTTAGGATGTCTGATAGACACATGCAACATGAATGTATCTGATTAACCATGATAAAGCTATGCAATACAGGCCAGATGTGCAAAACATTGTTGCATACATCCCTCACCTCTTATACGGTTTATGTTGTCCTCGGCGTCAGTTGGCAAAGATTGTTGCGGCAATTTCGACGCAAGCAATAAATTTGGACCGTGCATTACAGAGATTTCTTGAAAAAAGAAAAAAAGTACTTGCATGAAACAAAATAAGTTTGGGCCCCCACTCTAGATATGAGCACCCATAACCTATCAGCTGATTGCTAGGAGGAATTGATTTTGAGTGGATTGATCAGTGTGACTGAATATGTACAGCAGATTTAGTTTACCCAAAAGCAACCGTTAACATCAAGCAGTGATGCATCAGGTGCCGGTTTGGGGGCTTCCGATGGAACTACCCACATTGTGAGGAGTGGAGATGGATGCCAAGTGAAAAAGCTTGAAGCAAACAAAAATGATATAAATTTGTTAGAACGCTTAAACTGCTTTCTTTGCCTGAAATATTTTTGTGCAAAACTTATTCAGATATTCATTATTTAATGCAATTAGACAACACACAGCAGTCAGCTTACATCAGAAACTATGCGGGTGGCTATGAAATCTGACTCTTGCAAGAACTAGCACAAACCATGTCGGGAATTGGTGTGTATTTCAAGAAATATCTGGCAATTTCTTGCGCACAAATTTGCCAGGGACTGAAGACACGGTTGCAGTAACAAAAATCTTAGAAAATTTAATGCACAATATTGAGTGGATGCTGGGACAACGGGAGTGTTTATTGAGCTCGTGCTCAACACTATGGCAGGCAGAGTGTAGATTTGTTTGCTACCACGTTTAAATTGCCCAAATAAACATGTATGTGATCTGTTTACCAGAAAACCTGAATCATTTTGCACGAATGCTTGCTTTCATTGCGACTTGACGATCTCCTTATTTCTTTTACGTTTTCCCGCCCTTTTGCCAGATAGGCAGATGCTTACAAAAAATTGAGCAAAGATTACTGCTAATGGGATCATGATAGTGCCAATTTGGCCTACACAAATTTGGTTTTCTAAGCTGCTGTCGCTTTTAGTTGAAGAACCAATGGTTCTACCCAAGTCTAAGTATCTGCTCACCCAACCTGTTACTCATATTCACCATCCTCTTCATAAAACGCTCAATTTAATGTCTTGCAGGTTGTCAGGAACCACTCGAAGAGGCAGGCATTCTCACCAAGGCTATTGACATCATATGCTCAGCCTGGCGGCAGTCAACCAGGAAGCAATACAACACATATGTCCGCCAAGTGGCTGGAATTTTGTGCTGAACGGAATGCAAATCAATGCAGCGTCTGTAAATATTGGTTCTGCAGTTTCTTACTACAATGTTCAGAGCATAGGATATAGTGCCCTAAACACAGCGCGATCCGCATTGTCTGGATTTGTTATGCTTTCTGATGGTCATACTATCGCTGGACACCCACTCATTTCGAGATTTATGAAGGGCGCATATTAACTTGAAACCACCTACCCCCAGAATATCATGTCACATGGGATGTTACGATCGTACTTGACTACCTGAGGAAATTGGCACCTCTAAATTTATCTCGCTAAAGGATCTCACCTAAAAACGTGCTATGCTGATTGCTCTCACATCTGCACAACGCCAGCAAACTCTTCAAATGTTGAATTATTCCATGAGAGGCATATTTACCCCAGATAGCGGTATCAATTATGTGTTTCAAAAGCTTGTAAGCAAAGCAAACTTGCAAACAGCAAACTTGGCAACACGGGAATACAGTTTACCCTCACAGCCTACAAAAGTGAGCCAAATTTGTGTGTGCACAGACATATTTTGGCATATTTGGATCGTACGAAGCCAGTACGAAATTCATAAAGTGCGTTCTTCATCAGTTACAAGAAACCGCATGACAGCGTTAGTTCAGATACTATTGTAAGGTGGATACGATGTGTTATGTCAGATGCTGGAATCGATGTTTCAGTGTTTAAGCCACATTCCACTCGATCTGCATCAACTTCCAAAGCGCAAACTGCTATGGTTCCAGTGACTGATATCTTACAGCATGTGGGCTGGAAAAACGAGGACACGTTTCACAAGTTTTATCGAAGGACAGTTTCTACGGATACTCCTGCCATGTCATTTACAACAGCCGTTTTGGATGTTTAGATGATAAGATCTATGTTCATGCCATTTGACAGGAGCTTTGTAAAATTAGAGTACATTTTCATACTGTGCACATGATTAAACAGGAGGTCTGTTTATAGTTTATTTCTATACATACTTTATATATGTACACGTAGCTAAGTGTCCATACATGTCATCAAGTAGAACATGTACTTAGGTAAAAAAGGAAAAGAAGAAGAAGAAAAAAAAAGTTGGTGACTGTAACACTGAGAAGTTCTCTATTTTACAGACGAATTATTGACTTCATACAGTATGTATGTGGCATGTCATGTATTTTGACAAGCAGTTGAAGTGGTACATGTACACTTTAACTTAGTTTGTGACATTCAATAATTTAAATTTATGTCCATGTGTCTACATATGTGTAGATGTGTTCAAATGATTACTGAGGATAAACAATCATATTTCTATAGCTTTGATTTGGATAAAAGTATACTTGCACAGTTGCACTGTAGCTGCGATTGGAACTTTTAAGGTTTGAAGTTTTAATTCTTATTGCCATTTTGGCATTGAAACTTGACTAAGGAATTGCCACAAGGGTTGGTTTGGATTTACATTGTTCCTATCTTTGTGAGGAATATGTGCATGTTCACCAGACGTTGATCGCACAGATATTTATTTGGCATGTTCAAGATGAACGGATTAAATAAATGTTACATACCACTAGTTTTCAAGTACAATGGTTGTTACTGTTTTGAAATTACTGAATGAACATCACCGTAATTGTTCGGTTGAATGTGTATACATGTATAGTGTGGTTGCTCAGTGAGACAGAGTTGCTTTGAAGTATCACATTATTCGAACGTCTTTCGAAATGAAATGGAAGGATTAAACGAGAACTTACCTGTTCGATGTTTGATCCTTATTTCATGAAGAAAGGGTGAGTGAGAGATAATGTGCCCTCCTCTCCCACCCTACATTGTGTTCAGTTTATGGTTCACTTAATTGACTTGTGTGCCTAACAAACTCTGTCTCCACTTTAAAGACTGACGCGCATGCGCATTGGCGGTTCTATCACATTATCTCTCACTCACCCTTTCTTCATGAAATAAGGATCAAACATCGAACAGGTAAGTCTCGTTTAATCCTTCCATTTCTGTTGAACGTTAGGGTACCCCTTTCCCAACATAGCCCACCCTCCCCCAAACACACATGCACATAAACGATTATTGGGAGCTACATTTTGATGTGAGATGCATGCAGAATCTGGAAATGCTACATCTTGAGTACGTACTCTGTTGTATGGAGCGGAAACATGGACACTATGTAATAAAACAAAACAAAAATTAGAAACATTTGAATGTGGTGCTTGCGTAGAATGCAGAAAAATAAAATGGGTGATGAAAATCAGCGACAAAGAAGTCCTAAACAGAGTAGATAGAGAATGACAACTGATAAATGCAGTGCAAGAGAAAAAGCTTGCATATGCAAGGATTTACAGAAAATGTTACTTAAAGGAATGATAAAGGGCAAACGCGAAAGAGGCACACAGCGAACGACTCGGTTTGATGACATTAAGAAATGGACTGGACTTAAAATATGAAAAGGTTAGAACAAGTGTTCAAGACCAAGACCGAAGACGATGAGGTTACATAGGCGTCAACCCCACTCTAAGGGACGGCACTACTTCATTGATTGGGAGCTAAATTACTGCAACCACCCCTCCCCTGCTGATTGTTGATCATTACAATTATAATTAGAACCTTTCAACTAATGCTATTTTGTAGATTCAAGATTTTTAAAAGAGAATAAACCTATTCCAGAACAAGTGTGTGTGTCTGCCTGTTTGCTTTTTGTGTCTGTGCGTGTGTTCCTTTTGCGCGCGTGTGACTGCTTCTAAAAAACTCTCACTTTGCATTTGCTAAATGTTTGTGTGTTTGTTTGTGTGTGGGTGTGTGTGTGTGTGTGTATGTGTGTGTGTGTGTGTGTGTGTGTGTGTGTGTGTTTGTGTGTGCGTGTGTGAGTGTGTGAGTGTGTGTTTGTGAGATGTTTCTTTGATCTGCAAAGACCAAATTAAAACCCAATCTTAATTCTTTAAATCAAACATCACATAATCAATACTTTGGCGCAAATCAATTTTTGCACCCTCGCAAATAATGCCTCCTGTTCATCCAAACATGAACACAAACCACACAAAAATGGTATCAAATGATTCAGGATAAAACACTCTTTCCAAACATGTATGACAACATTTTGTTCAAAGCTGAATTTTAAAACAATGAGCAATTATCCAGCGGTTAACTTTCTTTGACTCACACTGTATATAATTTAAAACGCAACAAAAAGCACACCCCCCCCCTTTCAATGACGTTTTTAAAGTGACAGGTTTGAGCAAAATAATGTGGCAGGAGTGTTCCTACATTAATTGACCAAAACACCAAAACAAGTGTTGTCGCCACACTTCAGCAATTATACCTACATTAAGTGCATAATATATTATCTGAACTAAAAACTATATCCATACCATGGTTTGCTTTGAATTATCATCAAAACAGAAAGAACGAAACAATTCTAAATTTCCACATTAAGTTTGTTTTTACATTCTTCTAATCGCATTTTAAAGTGGAAAACATAGCTTTTCCTACGAGTCTACATTTTTTGCATTTAAATCTTTAATAGTTCTGTGAGAAGTTAAATGAAAAGAGACATGGGCCTAAAACCCTGGTGTACATACTACCTCGAAACGCCTGGCCATGACTCTTTCTAGCAATCCAGTTTGATCTTGAACAGTGGTACCTGGACGCTTTGCTTAGTGATCGCAACGAATTATATTTCATTTCCTTTGAAAGCATACAATAATGGACAATTCCAATCATATGGAAAATGGAAAATGTTTCTTGCGGTCGTGATAATAAACCGGATTTTAAAATCACGGTCCCTTGCACACGTAGTATCATGAGCACAATGCTACACATGCAATTCTTAGCCAGGCCCGGTGCGTTGGTGACGCTTTCTCACAATTCTATACACAGGGCGCCTACACAATACCAGGTAACGGCATTTTTCATAAAGACACTGGGGTGGGAAAATTTCTAGGCATCGATTCGCACTAAGCATTGAAAATGTAAACCCACTAATTCCGAAAAGTCAATGTTAGGACATTTCATCGGTAGACTGAGGCAAAATCTGCCACTTTATTCTGATCAATTTTTAGCTCACATTCTGTAGGCCTGAACTGTACATGAAGGGAAAAGGTGCATAAAATCGACTGTGCATACAGCATTATGACGTGTGACGTTTGATGTTCGTATTATTATAACACTTGATGGCAGAGGCGTCGATCCATGTTTCGGATATTATATTTCTCCTTTATCTTCCAAGGACGAGAAATTATCCAATGTAGGTGCACCCACGGTAGAGAGTCTGGAACACAAAATTCAACCGTTTCTTTTTTCCTCCCTATAGGGGCCAGTGGTATTTAGTTCACCCGAGCATCGTTATCCGATTTCATTATTCCCATGAAACGGTTTTGATGGTTTGGAAAGACTTCCAAAGAAAAGAAAATGCCAATATGTTTCTATGAAGGGGCCTTAGAAAGAATACCACACCCTACGAAGAAGAAAGCATGGCGGGTTTGTCCTTGGGTAAGGCACTTTATCCCCATCACCCGACGAGACAGAAACACCTCAGCACGTAAAATAACCCATGCACTTCATTGGAAAAAGAAGGGTGAAAGCCCTCGTTTCTTCATCATTACAATATGAATAAATTTTATCCTTGTACAGGGGCGCAAAGCCATTTTCAGATGTGGGGGGGGGGGGTACATCACATGCAGGAACCTGCCCAAACCATATTTTGCCAGCCAAATTTTTTTAACCTGCCAGCCAACAATTTCTGACAAGCGGGGGGGGGGGGGTGGCCGGCCGACCAAAACCGTATTTTGTCAGTCAATTTTTTTTTACCAGCTTAATTGCCAGCCAAACACTTTCTGACAAGCGGGAGGGGAGGGGGGGGGATGGCCGACCAAAACCGATATTTTGCCAGCCAAATCATAGTTCACCCCCTCCCCCCCCCCGCTTGTCAAGAAATTGTTTGGCTGCAGGTTAAAAAAATTTTGCTCGTTGGCAAAATAATGGTCTTGCGGCAGGTTACCTGCAGTGTGATGTCCCCCCCCCACATCTGAAAATGGCTTTGCGCCCCGTACAAGGATAAAATTTATTCATATGTAATGATTGAAGAAACGAGGGCTTTCACCCTTCTTTTCCAATGAAGTGCATGGGTTATTTTACGTGCTGAGGTGTTCTGTCTCGTCGGGTGATGGGATAAAGTGCCTTACCCAAGGACAAACCCGCCATGCTTTTCTTCTTCGTAGGGTGTGGTATTCTTCTCTAAGGCCCCTTCATAGAAACATATTGGCATTTTCTTTTCTTTGGAAGTCTTTCCAAACCATCAAAACCGTTTTCATGGGAATAATGAACAATCGGATAACGATGCCTCGGGTGAACTAAGATACCACTGGCCCCTATAGGGAGGAAAAAAGAAACGGTTGAAATTTTGTGTTCCAGACTCCTACAGTGGTGCACCTACATTGGATAATTTCTCGTCCTTGGAAGATAAAGGAGAAATATAATATCCGAAACATGGATCGACGCCTCTGCCATCAAGTGTTATATAATACGAACATCAAACGTCACCACGTCATAATGCTGTATGCACAGTCGATTTTATGCACCTTTTCCTTCATGTACAGTTCAGGCCTACAGAATGTGAGCTAAAATTGATCAGAATAAGTGGCAGATTTTGCCTCAGTCTACTCGATGAAATGTCCTAACATTGACTTTTCGGAATTAAGTGGGTTTACATTTTCAATGCTTAGTGCGAATCGATGCCTAGAAATTTTCCCACCCCAGTGTCTTTAGGAAATGAATGCCGTTACGGTAATTGTGTAGGCGCCCTGTTGTATAGAATTGTGAGAAAGCGTCACCAACGCACCGGGCCTGGCTAAGAATTGCATGTGTAGCATTGTGCTCATGAAACTACGTGGCAAGGGACCGTGATTTTAAAATCCGGTTTATTATCACGACCGCAAGAAACATTTTCCATTTTCCATATGATTGGAATTGTCCATTATTGTATGCTTTCAAAGGAACATGAAATATAATTCGTTGCGAATCACTAAGCAAAGCGTCCAGGTACCACTGTCAAGATCAAACTGGATTGCTAGAAAGAGTCATGGCAGGCGTTTCGAGGTAGTATGTACACCAGGGTTTAGGCCATGTCTCTTTTCATTTAACTTCTCTCACAGAACTATTAAAAGATTTAAATGCAAAAAATGTAGACTCGTAGGAAAAGCTATGTTTTTCACACTTTTAAAATGCGATAGAAGATGTAAAAACAAACTTAATGTGGAAATTTAGAATGTTTCGTCTTTCTTTTTTGATGATAATTCAAAGCAAACATGGTATGGATATAGTTTTTAGTTTCAGATAATATATATGCACTTAATGTATGTATAACTGCTGAATTGTGTGTGGCGACAACACTTGTTTTGGTGTGTCAATTAATGTAGGAACACTCCTGCCACATTATTTGCTCAAACCTGTCACTTTAAAAAACGTCATTGAAAAGGGGGGGGTGTTGCTTTTTGTTGCGTTTGTAAATTATATACAGTGTGAGTCAAAGAAAGTTAACGCTGGATAATTGCTCATTGTTTAAAATTCAGCTTTGAACAAAATGTTGTCATACATGTTTGGAAAGAGTGTTTTATCCGAAATCATTGATACATTTTGTGTGGTTTGTGTTCATGTTTGGATGAACAGGAGGCATTATTTTGCGAGGGTGCAAAATTGATTGCGCCAAGGTATTGATATATGTGAGTGTTTGATTTAAAGAATTAAGATTGGTTTTAATTTGGTCTTTGCAGATAAAGAACATCTCACAAACACACACTCACCACTCACACACACCACAACACAAGCACACACATCACACACACACACACACACACACACATACACACACACACACACACCCACACACACAACAAACACACAACATTTAGCAACATGCAAAGTGAGAGTTTTTAGAAGCAGTCACACGCCGCGCAAAGAACACACGCACAGACACAAAAAGCAAACAGGCAGACACACACACTTGTTCTGGAATAGGTTTATTCCTTTTAAAAAATCTTGAATCTACAAAATAGCATTAGTTGAAAGGTTCTAATTATAATTGTAATGATCAACAATCAGCAGGGAGGGGTGGTTGCAGTAATTTAGCTCCCAATCAATGAAGTAGTCGCGTCCCTTAGAGTGGGGTTGACGCCTATGTACTCATCGTCTTCGGTCTTGGTCTTGAACACTTGTTCTAACCTTTTCATATTTTAAGTCGCAGTCCATTTCTTAATGTCATCAAATCGAGTCGTTCGCTGTGTGCCTCTTTCGCGTTGCCCTTTATCATTCCTTTAAGTAACATTTTCTGTAATCCTTACATATGCAAGCTTTTTCTCTTGCACTGCATTTATCAGTTGTCATTCTCTTATCTACTCTGTTTAGGACTTCTTTGCGCTGATTTTCATCACCCATTTATTTTTCTGCATTCTACTCAGCACCACATTCAAATGTTTCTAATTTTTTGTTTGTTTTTATTACATAGTGTCCATGTTTCCGCTCCATACAACAGAGTACGTACTCAGATGTAGTCATTTCCAGATTCTGCATGCATCTCACATCAAAATGAGCTCCCATAAATCGTTTATGTGCATGTGTGTTTGGGGGAGGGTGGGCTATGTTGGGAAAGGGTACCTAACGTTCAAACGCCTTCCCGCAGAAATGGAGGATTAAACGAGAACTTACCTGTTCGATGTTGTGATCTTATTTCAGGAAGAAGGGTGAGTGAGAGATAATGTGATAGAACCGCCAATGGGCCATGCGCGTCAGTCTTTAAAGTGGAGACAGAGTTTGTTAGGCACACAAGTCAATTAACGTGAACCATAAAAACTGAACACAATGCATGAATGAATAGGGTGGGAGAGGAGGGCACATTATTCCTCACTCACCCTTTCTTCATGAAATAAGGATCAAACATCGAACAGGTAAGTTCTCGTTTAATCCTTCCATTTCATTCCGAAAGACGTTCGAATAATGTGATACTTCAAAGCAACTCTGTCTCACTGAGCAACCACACTATACATGTATACAGGTCCAACCGAACAATTACAGTGATGCTCATCAGTAATTTCAAAAAGAGTACAACCATTGTGCTTGAAAACTAGTTGGTATGTAACATTTTATTTAATCCGTTCAACTTGGACATGCCAAATAAATATCTGTGCGATCAACATCTTGGTGAACATGCACATATTCTCACAAACATAGGACGCAATGTAAATCAAACCAACTCTTGTGGCAATTCTTAGTCAAGTTCAATGCCAAATGGCAATAAGAATTAACACTTCAAACCTTAACAGTTTCCAATCGCAGCTACAGTGCAACTGTGCAAGTATGCTTTTATCCAAATCAAAGCTATCAGAAATATGATTGTTTATCCTCATAATCATTGTACACATCTACTCATATGTAAGGACATGACATAAACTTTAAACATTATTTAATAGTCAAAAGTAAGTTAAGTGTACACTGTACCAGTTCAACTGCTTTCAAACACATCGTACATGACATGCCACATACATACTGTATAAGTCAATAAGTATGTCTGCTAAATTAGAAAACTTCTCAGTGTTACAGTCACCAACTTTTTTTTTTTTCCTTCTTCTTTTTCCGTTTATTTTCAGCATGTCCTAATTGATGACATGTATGGACACTTAGCTACGTGTACATATAATAAAGTATGTATAGAAATAAACTATAACCAGACCTCCTGTTTAATACCAGCGTGCACAGTGTGAAAATGTACTCTTATATTACACAGCTCCTGTCAATGACATGAACATAGATCTTATCATCTAAACATCTAAAACGCCGTTGTAAAAGACAATGCAGGAGTATCCGTGAAACTGTCCTTCGATTAAACTTGTGAAACGTGTCCTCGTTTTTCCAGCCCACATAGCTGCAAAGATATCATCACTGGACACATAGCAGTTTGCGCTTTGGAAGTTGATGCATGCCGAGTGGAGATGAGCTTAAACACTGAAACACTAATACCAAGCATCTGACATAACACATCGTAATCCACTTGCAATAGTATCTGAACTCACGCTGTCATGCGGTTTCTGAATGTAATGATGAGAACGAACTTGTGTGATTTCGTACTGGCTAGTCGATCCAATATGCCAAAATATGTCTGTGCCACCAAATTTGGCTCACTTTTGTAGGCTGGAGGTAACTGTATTCCTGTGTTGCAAGGTTTGCTTTGCTTTACAAGCTTTGAAACACAAATGTATACCCTATCTGGGGTAATATGCATCTCATGAATAATTCAACATTTGAAGAGTTGCTGGCGTTGTGCAGATGTGAGAGCAATCAGCATACACGTTTTTAAGGTGAGATCCTTTAGCGAGATAACATTTAGTAGTGCCAAATTTCCTCAGGTAGTCAAGTACGATCGTAACATCCCATGTGACATGATATTCTGGGAGGTAGGGTTTCAAGTTATAATGCGCCCTTCATAAATCTCGAAATGAGTGGGTGTCCAGCGATAGTATGACCATCAGAAAGCATAACAAATCCAGACAATGCGGATCGCGCTGTGTTTAGGGCACTATATCCTATGTCATGAACAGTTGAGTAAGAAACTGCAGAACCAATATTTACAGACGCTGCATTGATTTGCATTCCGTTCAGCACAAAATTCCAGCCACTTGGCGGACATATGTTGTATTGCTTCCTGTTGATGCCGCCAGGCTCGAGCATATGATGGTCAATAGCTTGGTGAAATGCCTGCCTCTTCGAGTGGTTCCTGACAACCTGCAAGACATTAAATTGAGCGTTTTATGAAGAGGATGGTGAATATGAGTAACAGGTTGGGTGAGCAGATACTTAGACTTGGGTAGAACCATTGGTTCTTCAACTAAAAAGCGACAGCAGCTTAGAAAACCAAATTTGTGTAGGCAAATTGGCACTATCATGATCCATTAGCAGTATTGCTCAATTTTTGTAAGCACTCTATCTGGCAAAAGGGCGGGAAAGCGTAAAAGAAATAAGGAGACCAGTCCAATGAAAAAGCATTCGTGGCAAATGATTCAGGTTCTGGTAACCAGGATACATACATGTTTATTTGGGCATTTAAACGTGTAGCAAACAAATCTACATCTGGCCTGCCATAGGTGTGAGCACAGCTCAATAAACACTCCCTTGTCCAGCATCCACTCAATATTGTCATTAAATTTTCTAAGATTTTGTTCTGCAACCGTGTTCTCAGTCCCTGGCAAATGTTGTGCCGAAATCCAGATATTTCTTGAAATACACCATTCCCACATGGTTTGTGCTAGTTCATTGAAGAGTCAGATTTCATGCCACCCATGTTTCTGATGTAAGCTGACTGCTGTTGTGTTGTCTAATTGCATAAATACATGAATATCTGATAGTTTTGCACAAAATATATTTCAGGCAAAGAAAGCAGCTTTAAGCGTCTAACAAATTTATATCATTTTGTTTGCTTCAAGCTTTTCACTTGCATTCCATCTCCACCAATGTGGGTAGTTCCATCGGAAGCCCCCAACGGCACCTGATGCATCACTCTGTGATGTTAACGGTTGCTTTTGGGGTAACTAAATCTGCTGTACTTTCAGTCACATGATCAATCCACCAAATCAATTCCTCCTAGCAATCAGCTGATAGGTTATGGGTCTATCGTAAGTGGCCTTATTTGTTTTCAGTGAAGTACTTTTTCTTTTTCAAGAAATCTCGTAATGCAACGGTCCAAATTTTTGTTGCCGCTGAAATGCGCAACAATCTTGCCAAGACCGAGGACAACAAACTGTATAGAGGGTGAGGGTGTATGCAACAATGTTTTGCACATCTGCTGTATTGCATAGCTTTATCATGGGTTAAAGATACATTCATGTTGGCATGTGTCTATCAGAAATCCTAAGTACTGATTTTTGTGTTGGATGAATACTGATTGGTAGGTGGTATTACAAACCCGAGATCTGACAGTAATTTAGTTGCAGCTTCCACAGCTTTCGTTTTGTGTCAGCAACTAAAAGTGTAATCATCAATAAAGATGTAAACTGTGACCTTTAATCCGAAGTGATGCTAGAGGGGCCTTGAGTAGTTTGTGAATACACGTGAGAGCCTGCAACCTTAATCCTTTGGTAGAGCTC
>JZLH01S0334800.1:0-12521 GCA_001188425.1 Eucidaris tribuloides | reverse complement strand
TGTAGATTTGTTCCTTTTGTGTGCCTTTCTGTATGTAAATCATACTCCGATTTCAGAAATCGCATTAGTGCACATGTACACTTATCTGAAGTAAGCTTGTTTATAATATAATTAGGCCTACCCTATATATACATAATTACTTGCCAAATTGGAAATATGATTCTAGCTTGCCAAGTATATTGGAAGGCGTTTTTAACTAATAAAATATATATGTATAATACTGTATATTATTTCATCGTTAAACAACATAAGTTTTTGTATGGTGTGTCTGTGTGTGTTTTACATCATAGCAATATGGGGTGCTATATTTTAGGAGAGAGTGTATTATTTTATTTTCCTAGATGTTATTTCTTGATTTCTTGTGAAATATGTGTTGATATCATCTAGCATCACTGGATTTATAATTTCCACATTATTTCCATTCATGGTGTATTTTCATAAGTGAGCAGAACGTTGCGACGTAGGATAATCATACCCTCAGAAGTGACGGAAAGAAACTGGAAATAAGCTCACCAGAACAGCAACTCGAAATCTGTGTCAGTTCTAGATGCGGTTAAAGTCGTAATGGAATAACTGTATCGCTGTTTAAACTTGTTTGTAATTCAAACATAAATTTATTCACCTTTCACAAAGCACATGTTCGAATATATTGTCCAATGAAAAATGACAAATGAGTACTCAAAATATCTATCCAATGTCCCGAGACAGATGTAAACTTGTAAACAGAAATTTTTTTTTTTTATTCTATGATAGAAATTAAAATATTCGGTTGATGAAAACAGAACATTGAAGTTAACATCGATTAAAGTTTTGAAATGTTATGGAGATTTCCATTTGTTTTTCGGAATTCCACCAACTGCACCCTTTCCCAAAATGAAACATTTGTCATTATATCTCAGTAACGGCTGATACGATGAGCTTCATATAGATTTCTTGCGTATATGTTTAGCACAGCGATGATTTGAAATGTTTCAGGAAGAATATGTAAAGTGTTTGTATCCTACTTATTAAAGGAGTTATACGAACTATACGTTTTGATTTTATCCCATGAAAATTGAGATTACAAAACACCATGAAAGGTGAATTCCAACCTAGGAATTGGTTACTTTGAATAAAAGGAGAAAAATCGGGGCAACACATGACTGAAAGTTTTAGAAAAATCGGACAGATGATGACATTATGTTTTGGTAATTACAACGCTCTGGCCTTCACTGTGAGAAGCTTTCCATTTGTAAACAGAAATATTGCTAAATTTTCATTTGTTTGTGTGTGAATATACTTTCTTCATGACTGTGCGAAATCATGTAAAAAATGTGTTTTGGTCTTAAAGCCCAAGTTAAGTTTTGGGGATTTTTTTTTTATTTGAAAGCTTTATGCTCAAAGGTCATATCACGCCAATAACAGACTCTGATCTTTCTGATGAGGTATAACTCAGATAACCTTAACATCTTATTAACCCTTTGGATGCTATAATGTAAAATATAGTCGAAAATCTCGCCCCCACCCCCCGAGATTTTTCATTAATTAATTAAAAAAAAACACGAAAGACATTCATAATCTGTTATTGGTGTGATATGACCTTTGGGCAGCTTTCAAATTAAAAAAAACACCCAAAATTAAATTTGGGCCTTAACATCGGCCTACGTTAAATACAGACTGAAGAAAATACGGTATGTCTTCAGAGAAAATGAAAATTAACATTGTGTATGCAAAACAAAATAATGAAGGGTTGATCGTGTAGAGTAATGAAGTGTTGCCAATTTGTAATGATCGTACGAATAAAGAAAAAATGAGCTTATTATTAAAATTTGGCTGATTTTTCGCAAAAAAAATCACTAATGATTCCCTGATTACTTTCCTTATATTCAAGGCAACTTGCTATGACCCTGGAATTTCCAGTCATGATAATACATCATCATCGGTGAGTGGGACTGACAGTGTCAAAAATGAACTGAAAACAGGTTATGTCTATATACAAAATACATGTACAAGATACGAACTGTTCAATGTAAGGAAAAGGATAACAGTTTTGCATCGGCTTTTTCAAATGGAGTTAGCTTACGTTATTATGCCAGCTTGTATACTTAACGAAAACTGCTCTTTTTGTAGCCCTATTCGATCCTAGTTTAGACCGACACGAACTAGTCTAAGTGTCCAGACTCGCACCTAGTCTAATACCGCTTTGGGATTAGGATAAAACGAAAACAGCTTAAAACTTGTATACGAAAACATAAACTGAAAATATTATTTTGTAAGAGTGGTGTATATATACGGAATATATTTTAATGTTTATAGAATGCAAATAAAATATGAAGTACTATGCACTCATCAAATCCGTGTATGATGTGATGTTCCTCTATGGTGTTTTATCCGGGGTATATAGGGATGCACTTCAAATTTCACAATTCATCTCAAAAACGTATAATTCGATTTAGACCAAACTAGGCAGGAATGATCCTTTAGGAAAGGGGAGTCAAAGTTATTCAATTGGTACACCTGCCCTTCCTCGGAAGACCAAGGGATAGGGCCACAATGGCAAAAATCTATATTCAGACATCTTGATATGGATCCAGAAGTAATTTAACCAAGTCACATGACTGTGTATAAATACATGTCTCTGTAGGGGAAGAATCATGTTCCCCATGACAATGCCCAGGGTGGCCCCGTTCAGTTCGGGGGGGGGGGGTGACAAGTTTGTTTCTTTTGGTGTTTTTTTGGGGGGGTATAACATAATTATGAGGTTTATTCACATTTACATCTTCTTTGAAACATGATTGGATTAGACCAAACTTGGCTGGTATTTTTAGGGGAAGTGAATTTAATAAGGTTTCAGAAGTGGTATACGTCTGCATGGTCCCAGGGACCGAAAGACAGGGCCTTCAAAGGCCCAAACTATGTAGGCCCTATATTTGGAATGGCTTCCCTGGGTCCAAAAGTAGTACAGCCAAATTGTATTGTGTGCTGAACTGCTGATGCCCTCATTAATGTGAATTAACAGTTGTTCAATTCAGGCCCCAGAAGGGAATAAACGGGCGTGGGTATGTGTGTGTGTGTGTGTGTGTGTGTGTGTGTGTGTGTGTGTGTGTGTGTGTGTGTGTGTGTGTGTGTGTGTGTGTGTGTGTGTGTGTGTGTGTGTGTGTCTGTGTGTGTGTCTGTGTGTGTGTCTGTGTGTGTGTCTGTGTGTCTGTCTGTGTGTGTGTGTGTCTGTCTGTGTCTGTGTCTCACGGTGTCAGTGTGTGTGTGTATGTGTGTAAAGTATGTGTGTATGTGTGTGTGTATCTCTGTGTATGTGTTTGTGTGTGTGTCTGTGTGTGTGTCTGTGTGTGTGTGTGTTTTGGGAGGGGGGAGTCGAGGGAGAATCAATAGGCCTATTACTTTCTGTATAAAAATAGATCATTCAGGTTTTAAAGGTTAGTGACATGATTGGGAACACTTGAAAATGCCTCAAGAACCAAATGAGTTGAAATATATACCAACTATACACTAGCAGGAGTGGATCTCCCACCTGGGAGGATTTGTCTGTAATTTGTTTACTTAAAGAGAATCAAGCGTAAACATAGAAGTATTTTAATTAGTATCCGGAGACGATAAATATAAGCCCCATAGAGAGCCACACAGCAGGTTTCCGTGCTACAAGTGATATTGATATTGTTTATTTTAGAATGAGTCAACGTTTGACTTCAAGATTTTCACAGGAGAATCCTTGCATAGTTTACTCGAGTCTAGAGTAGTTTCAGCCCAAGTTGAGGACTACCCCCAATCATGTCAATTACCTTTAACTAACTTTAGGAGAATCAACTGTATGGCAAGAGGATGAAAAATTTCCTAAATGGCTCATGTGGCCCCAATGGTGATTAGCTATTTGGCTCCAAGGGCATACTTTCGGACTACCCCCCCCCCCCTACCAAAGAGATTGCGTGATCTATAAGGTGAGCGTTGTGATAAGGGGGGGGGTCTTAGATTTGATTTGGACGGGGGTGTGCGCGGCTCCATCAGGCTCAAATCCCATACCCATTTCTAAGGGTCATTTTGTAAGGAAAGGGAACCATTTCTAAGGGACTTTTCTTAAAATACAGACCCATGTCTAAGGGTTTCGATAAAAATCTGGTTCAAAACGTCCTATCAGGAGAATTTTCTGATCCATATCTAAGGATTTGTCTTTGTCTGAAAAACCATGTCCATATAGGCCTAAGTTTTTTTTTCGTGAAACGTAGATTGGAGCTGCACATTCCCGTATACCAAATATACGTGAGTATTTATTTATTTATTCATTCATTCATACATTTATTCATTCATAATTCATTCTTTCTTCCTTTCATAAATAAATTAATTCATTCATACATTGATTGATTGATTGATTGATTGATTGATTGATTGATTGATTGATTGATTGATTCATTTATTTATTTATTTATTTATTTATTCATTCATTCTTTCATTTATTTATTCATTCATTCATTCATTCATTCATTCATTCATTCATTCATTCATTCATTCATTCATTCATTCATTCATTTATTCATTCATTTCTGTCGTTCTTTTTGCTCAACAAGCCCGAGTACTGCGTGCAAGAGATCTTATCCAAATACGTAGAGCCATAAAACGCCTTTGATATCGATTGCATGCAGTCGACAGTCGCGAGCCGCCGCTCAACTAGCACATACCGTGTGCGCGTATGTTGGGTAATTTTAGGCTGCATTATATTGCAACGTGTACAGTACGCGCAGTGCTATCAGCTAGCTTACGCTCGACGGCTTGACTGCCTGATTACGTTGTGGTGGAGCTTGGAAGATAAGAAAAAATATGTCAGGAGATGCTGATCACATGGACGTTATATCGAAAAATATCAATCAAGGTGACTGTTCTTATGTAAATGAAATCATTATACTTCTTGTAGGCTCCTTTTTTGCTTTCAGTTTTACTCCGATGTCGATGTGATGACTGTGTAATTAAGTGAGTGATGTCTGTGTGATGAATGCATTACGGTACCGGTAGATCTGTAATACGTTACTGTTACGTGTTATGTAAGACAGTACTATATGTGTGTCAATAAAATTTCACTCAGACAACATACAATTTTACTGTCCTCTTTCACTTTCCTATAAAATCTTAGTATTTTCTGTTCATTTTCAGCTTTATAAGTAAAGGACTCGTGGCATCACCAGTGAGCCTCCATATTATTGGGATGTGTTGTATCTACATGTAACGGGGTCTAACGTTAGAACTTAGCTTAATTATGACGTACCGTACAATCAAGGCCGGAACTTCTAACTTGAAGTAGTCTAACGTTACTCGTTAGATCTAACTTAGATCTAACGTTAGATCCTCTTACTTAAACGTAACGAAGTCTAGCGTTATTTCTTAAATTCTTAGAATCTATTCTAACTTAGAGAAAAACGAGTAAAACAGTAGACTTGGAATGGAGGTTAGGCTTAATTAGCGGGTTGCCTAAGTAACGTTATAATTGGGGGGGGGGGTGTAGTGGGGTCAGAAACGAATTAGATCTATGAGCTTTAATCATGAATGGGCAGTTTCCCCAATGAAAATATTGAATATGGGGTGCAAACATCAATTTGCCCCCCAATCATCTTGACAACTAAAAAGTATAATGGAGGGATACATTTAAAAAGCAGTGCAAGGCAATACAAAACTGTTAAACTTAACATAACAAAATGTTAGACCTCTACACAATTTTCATTGTAGCGCTCCGAAAGAAAACTGTTCTATGGTACAAGCAAAAAAGAAAACAATGTCATCAAGTTTGCAATCGCACTGTTCTCAAATTTATACCCATTGTTTTTCTTTGGGGGGGGGGAGTGGTTTGAACATTTGCTGTTGTGGAATGTGGAATTAAGTTGTAACTGCCGCAGGACGACAAATGGGAGTATCATGGATCACGTTTGTATGCAAAGGGGGGGGGGGGTCTGAGGCAATGTTGTAGTGCCTTGATGCTGGGCCTTGGCCTTAAGGCGCCTTAAGGCCTATTTTTCTAATGCCTTGGCCTTGGACTTCAATGCCTTGGTCTTGAGCACGCCTTGGCCTTGGACTTCAATGCCTTGGCCTTGAAAATCTCCAGAAAATTCAAGGCATTTTCAAGGCATTTGGAATTTTTGTACTTTTGCAAGAATAATTGTGAATATTTTGGATTTATTGTGCATGCAGTAAATCTATATGCAAGTTGCATGCAGTCATAACAGACTTGAAAATTCATGTATGGGTGTATTACAACATTTGGGGTTAATATTAGAAGATGATAATTACAAAAGTACAATTCTCAAGAAAACAATAATAATGATACTACTACCACTACTACTATTTCTACTACTACTACCACTACTACTGATATCAATGATGATAACAAAGTATAATTGATAGTGCCCCTTTTGAGCATGTGTGCAGGTCATTGGCGGACCACATCATGCACATCTGTCTGCTAACATGCTACAAACAAAATAAACATGTTTCTTAGATGCGAGCAGATCTTGAATGTATGTAAAAAGCATGTTGTTATGAACTTATCAAACGTATCCTTATGAGGGGAAAGTATACTCTGGCCTTTCTGCAGATAAAGGTATCAATTTCTATCAAACACAAATTAGCATTTTAGTGATTTGTTTAGCATAATATTTTTATACATTGTTAAAGAGTTCCTTTCTTTTTCTTTTTCGTTGGAGCGGGGGATCATGAAAATGGAAATATAATAAAAGTTATTTCATTATGTTGCAGAGCCTTGTTAGGGTCCTGGGGTAAATTATAGAAACGTTTTACACTGTCAGTGTATTTCCTCTTGTCACAACTAATCTTTTCCTTTCTTTCTTTCTTTTGCTTGGAGACTGAGAGGGGCCATATATTTCATTTACATGCTTTTCAAATATTAAACTTTCTTAAGTTTAACAAATGTCAGGTGGAGATAGAGTTTAGTTATCGTTTCACCTTGTGTACAGTGCAGGTGGTATTATTTAATCTGGTTTCCAGGAATAAAGGAGGAACCTTTAAAGCCTGTTCCGATATTAAAGACATGAGCATTTGAAGTTCATGGTATTATACCGGCTCGTCAAACGTTTTTATCTATAATAACTGTATGCATCTGATTGCCACAATGAGCATCTGCTTCTTGCTCTGAACAGTGAAGTGGAACAGGAAAAAAACTTTACAAAATTATTTTACATAAAAATGTATTTTAGACACAACACTAGAAAACAAACAAAATAAAATACTTTAACGTACAGATGTACATTTGGTGTCAGTGTTAGTGACACTTCAGGCTTGATAGTGTATCAGTTATAACTTGTAATAAATTCATAATCTTGTTTGAAGGTCATTTCGATGCATATTTGCTCTATTTCAAATGTGATTTGGGATACTCGCATGTAATGCCTGTTTTACAGGTAGTCATATACTTAAATTGACTTCAGAATAAACATCTCCATGCCAAAGTATAGGTTTTTATGCATTTTTCAGCATGCGTGATTCATTTCTTTATCAATGCCTTGGCCTTGGCCTCGGCCTTGCAGTTTCATGCCTTGGCCTTGGCCTTGGGTATCCATGCCTTGGCCTTGGGCCTTGGCCTTGGACATTGAAGCCTTGGCCTGGGCCTTGCCTTGGCCTTGAGGGTTTGGGCCTTGACTACAACACTGTCGTGAGGGTCATACGACCCCCCCCCACAGGAAAAAGAGGTCCATATTTTTTCCAAAGACATTTTTTCTGAGGGACTTTTAACAATGACATACATGAAAAGGCATTGCTCATGTGCATTTTAATCACATCTTGCTGTTATTTCATTGTGCAAAGTTCCACCAAAAATTTGGTCACGACCCTCCCACCAGACGAATGTTGCTGAAAATCCAAAAATATATTATTCCCCCACCCGGATAAAATCCTGGATAAACCCCAGAATATCAGAATATGAGCCATCTTCACCTCCATTTTCAAGAAGTGTAACAGCCTCGATCGTTAGATTATGAAGAAATCTCATCAAGGTCTCTTCTACTCCGCTGCGGTTTTGTCATTCGTTGACCTTGTGTGTAAATTGCATGAATTGTACAGTTCTTTGTTTCTCTACTTCCCCGAAGAGATTGTTTCATTTACAAGGATAACTTTTGTTCTCTACCATTTGATCGAAGGTTGGCTATCATTGTTTTTGTTTTTTATTTTCTTGGTGCGTGCCCATATTGAACCACGTGGTGGTATAAGTGTCTTTTCGTGTACTAACCAACTTTGGCAATATTTTGTCAACCAATTTCTTTATATTTTTAATCTATCATTTGTATTATTATTCCTAAATATTACTGCAAAAATAAAAGTACACATTCAAGCCCTAGTAGATGTATAGTTTTGCTAAATGGTAAAAAAATTAAAATCTTTGCTATCATGTTTTTTTTTGAAGAATATAATCTACCATTGGCCTGAAAATTACTCGATCTAAAACTCATTAATCCATTCCAACCTGTAACAATATTTAACTTAATCTGCTAGCGATTGAAAATCATGGGTTTAGCTAGGATTGTTTCTGGAACGGTCCTTTGCGCAAATTGAGCAGACGTTCTGAGGACTAGGTGTGACAAGGATTACTGCTATCAAATATTTCACATTTCATATTTATTCCCGTCAAAAATTCATTGCAGTGATTATGTGCCCGCTTGCCTTGAGTGCCATGTGTTTTGCCAACCCCCTCCCATGAAAATAATGTTTGGTGGATGGCAACTATGCTGCACACAGACAAATAAAACGGGTCACTTAAAATTCTTATTTAATCTTCAGTTTATAGTGCCATCATTAAAATAATATGTATTTATTTGTTTCCTACAGAGAAAATGATATACGAACACAAATTACGAGATGCGAGGAACAGGCGAAAAGCTCTGGAGAAAAAATGCGAATCGGGTAAGAAGTATGATAGCCGGCATAATGTAAGTGCACATGTGCCGTTGGACAAAAGTTCGTTGGAAAATTTATTTAGCAGCCGGGACTTGTGAAACATGTGTAAAAAGATTGAAGAGAAACATGCCAAGGCTAAATTAATTAATCAAAGGAATAGAGTAATTTTTCGTTTGAACAATTAAATTCAGCTAATATGGTGATGTAATACAGAATCCACCTTGGCAGCAAAAGGCTGAATTGTGCATGCTTCCAATTACAGTGTTTAATTTTATGAAAAAGAAAATATATGAATACAAGAAAGCTACGATGTATGTTTAAAAAATCCTGTCTGGGCCTATATAATGAGATTGAGTACATTTGTGAAATAAATTGAGTGCAACAGAAGTTATAACTTAAAAATTAAACGTTAATGTTTGCGAGATATGTATAGATATTGTTGTACATAACATTAATTGATATTTATTGATTTACAGTGAAAAATATGTGTGTGGTTTCAGTATATATAATTTATAAGAGGTAAGATGTGCGTTCTAAAATCTTGTAATTTATTACAAAAAAATCGATAGAGTGATGAAACGGAGCAATTGAACAGGAGCGGAGATTTCATGTGACGAGTGGGGGGGGGGGGGAGGTGGCGGACGAAAACACCGAAGGCGAAGGTAAAAATACCCTCGCGCGGGGAAAAAGCCCCGAGGACATATATATATATCTTGTTGAAAAGTGGAAATTGTGACTTTGAAATCCCCCTCACCCCCATTTTAAAGGTTTAATAATCTAATTTCATAACATTCATCCTTTGAATAAGTTTGCCGATTACAAAATGTTATTAAAAAAATGCTAACAAAATCGAAAAAAAAAGAATCGAAAGTTATTAAAATCGAGTGGGGACACGTCTCCGTCCTCCCGCGATCGCCGCCATTTGCAAATTGAATATCAAGCGTATGACGGATGTAGTTTTAATCGAAGATTGAAGTCGAGCAAATCAAACTTGATACATGTATTACTGTAATCCTCATTTGTTTCTGTTCCAGCCTTGTATTGAAACCAGGCAACTGGAGGAAAAACTATCGAAGATGATGGGAGACCGTTAGATAGCGCAGCACAAAGTGAATCAATTCGCATCGCAACTTGAAAGGTAATGCATTGAGTCGAATTAATAATGCATAAATTAAAGACACAGCTATTCAGTGTGGCAGCTTCAAAATAAAAAACTTTGCTATCTGAGCTACATAGCAAGTGTTTGAAATGGATAAATAAACCCCAGAATTACAAAAGTCTGGAAAGTATGCTGCCACTGGCAAGAAATGCATGAATAAAAATTAGTACTCCGGGTTAGAGTACAAAATATCCTAGATTCTACACACAGTAAGTCTATGGCAGGAAATAGGGCAGGTGAATCCGGTCAAACCTGAGTACTTGGTACATTTCACTTTTTGTAAGCACTACTAAATATTCATTTTCTGAAATACAATTTTTTTACGGGCTTCATTTTCATACCTCTATTCAACAACACTTAGAGCATGGAGGATTATGTAGGTCACATGCTTTAAACTGATGGTCATTGTTAGCCTGGCGGTTTTAAGATTGCAAATTTTATCAACCATAAGCCTATTATAGCATTTTTTTTTCGCGACAGATGTGGTGATATGATGTGGTCTAGCCACTAAACATACTAAATACGTTAGTGTCGAAACTTGTGTTGGTAGGCAAAGCTTGAGATTTGCACCTGTTGGAGGGATATGATCGGCAAGACGATAGTTAAATGACATCTTGCCTCCGGCGACAAATGCTTCCGACGATTATTTATTTCATACATTTACACTTATCGTAACCTCCTCATCAACCCCAACTCTACCCCTTATCCTAATCTTATTCTAAACTAGAAACCCAATACTCGGATGGGACCTTAATTTGTTTGTCTCGTCTCCTGACGAGAAGTTACTTTAATAGATCATCTTGGATTGTTATAACTCTAGAGTTTTGTGACTAAAATATAGAAAAAGAAAATTTCCTCTGTCAGAGTAAATATAAGCTGCATTTCCTTTGTATGCATTACACTAATGTTTTTATGTTTTATTTGTTATTTTTTCTTCCTTTTTTATTTTTTGTTGATTGCTCTTTGAGTTTGATTCTTCATAATCATTGATAATTGTTTGTGTATGCTCTTGATTTTGTTGATTCAATAAAACATAAAAAAACTAGAAACCCAAGTAGCAGCCTTATCCCAACTACATGTAGTTAACTAGGTGTACGTGTATACCAAAATTGGATTCAAATTACACGATCATATAAACATCGAATTCCACATTTCTGTAGCCGCGTGTAAGAACTCGAGCAGAGAAATACATTTTTTTATTTTTCTAGGCCAACAGTGGATTTATCGCCTTTTATAATCAGACTCTTCGTATGCAGACCGAATTATCATTGCGGGTAATCTTAATTACAAATGAGCCCCCGTATTCTACGCCGTGTGACAAATGGATGCGATTTTGTCACATTTTCACCTTTGTTTCCCACTACATAAAGTCAGCAACTGGTTAACGAAGAGATACAGGCTAAGATAGCACAGACTGATGAGACGATAAAAACCGAAGAACAGCGGCACAATCAAGAAATGTAAGTAGGATTCCCGGGGTAGGATTGGTGAATTTCTAATCGCAGGGGGAGAGGGGAGAATGTAATTACTCTGTATGATCCATTTTTTATTGATATAAAATAAGTCACACTTGTGCCCACCAGCATTTTTGACAGGGGCAAAGGGGAGTGGGATTTCCCCCTGACAGATAATGATGATGCTGATACTACCACTACTATTACTACTGCTACTACTACTACTATTACTACTACTGCTACTACTACTACTACTACTACTACTACTACTACTACTACTACTACTACTACTACTACTACTACTACTACTACTACTACTACTACTACTACTACCACTACTACTAGTACTACTTCTACTGTTACTACTACTACTACTACTACTGCTACTACTACACTACTACTACTACTACTACTACTACTACTACTACTACTACTAGTACTACTACTACCACTACTACTACTACCACCACTACTACTACTACTACTACTACTACTACTACTACTACTACTACTACTACTACTACTACTACTACTACTACTACTACTGTTACTACTACTACCTCTGGTACTACTACTAACCACCCCATATTAGTACTAGTAATGATGATGATGATGATGATGATGATGATGATGATGATGACGACGACGATGGTGATAATGATACATAGATAAGACAAAAAAGAAGCAACTAGAAATTACAGTAAAGTCATCTTGGAAAAGGTTTGCTCCCGCTACGACCAAGATCCTGGTACACTACTAAATGTGCCGTCTGAAGTATAATCTTTGGTTTAGAGACAGCCGAATTACCAATAACCTTTGAGATTTCTGCTTCAATTCTGATTTCCAGATTGGAATCGTGTGCCTGAACTAAATTTTCAATCACTGTGTTATTCATGAGAATTGATTAGAATCTTTGACTGGGACGCGACGAATTAATACATTTAAATAACAGTAATATATTGATATTAGATTTTATCTTGAATACCTAATTTTCAACTTGTCTATGGTTTACGCTGCGTCGTCTATAGCAG
>JZLH01S0334749.1:6254-29036 GCA_001188425.1 Eucidaris tribuloides | reverse complement strand
ATTTAAATACGAAAAGGTAAAATCACAATTGTGCCACTTTTAATACAGTCCTTTGTAAAAGTGACACAATTGTGATACAACCCTTTTGTTGTTTACAAGATATCTCTAGATTGAAGCAAGCAAATTGAACAGAACAAATGACATTTGAAAGCTAAGACTTTGCCCTTGACGATGATGTAGGCATCATGTCACAATAGTATTTTCTTATTGCCAAAGAGGGTGCGTTTTACTTGCACAATTTTCTGAAATATGCTGCAGCACGTCTAAAAAAACTGTACACGTGAAAAGCGCCCCCTTTGGCAATCAGAAAATTCTGCTGTGATACGTGTTCACATCAATATCAAGGGCAAAGTATTAGCTTTCAAATGCCGTTTGTTCTGTTCGATTTGCTTGTTTTAATCTCGAGATATTATGTAAATAAAAGAATGGAATCACAATAGTGTCACTTGTACGGGAAAAAGGCCTGATGCTATTAATGACTGCAGTAAAAGTGGCACATTGGTGATTTTACCTTTTTGTAGTTAATTGAACATATCTCAGGATTGAAACAAGCAAATTGAACAGAACAAACGGCATTTGAAAGCGAAGACTATGTTCTTGAAGATAATATAAGCATGACGTCACAAAAATGTTTATATCATTACCAAAGAGGGTGCTTTTGACTTGCACAATTATTTTTGAGACACACTGTATGTTCATTCACATACAATACACACATGCAGGTATATTCACACACACACACACACACACACACACACACACAAACCTTTTTTTTTATATTTATTCCCGCATCACGACTGATAAAGGCCACCTTGTGTTCTATTGTTCAGGTGCAACCAAATGGTCATGTACATGTACATGTACCTGTTGTAACGCCACAACACACATAGATCTACTTGTAATCCCTCCTAAATGGGACAGAATTTTTATTTGATTACAAACATGCAAATGACGTGCCATGTATATTCAAAGCTCAAAATGAAAACACACTCCATTCCCAACCAGGGCATGACCACATGTGTAAAATTTGTGAGATTTTAACTCGGAACGTTTTTGCTACCCAGTAATTGAAAAAAAAAATACAGCCCTTGTACTTTTTGCTTATCAAATTTGCAATTGTTTGCACTAGGTAAGAAATTGTTGATCGCCTTGTTTCGGAATGTCCCCGCGACTGAAAGTGGAGTGTCAAACTTACGTCCCAGTTTGGGAGGGATTACAGCAACACACTCAAACACCCAACCACACACACGTACATATACATTCACCAGCCACCCTTGGCCCGCAACTAGCTGCGCACATTTTCACACTACTCCCCTTCCCCCCTCCCCCCCACCAATACATACATACATACAAGACAATGGTCACTGTAAATTTTAAATCATTATGGTAAATGCTAATCACATCAGGAAAACAATTTCAACCAGGTCTATTTTGAAATCATGTGACTTCGTATTAATTTATTTCATCAACTTGCATGTTGAAAGTGTTTAGTATCACTCTTTGAACAATCGATGTACTTCATAACATCAATGAAGTTATTGAGGCTGTAACACGTGATGTTGACTTCGTATTAATTTATTTCATCAAACTTTGCAGTGAGTGTTGTAGTACATTTTTGTACAAAATCATGGTTAGCTGTCAAGTAAAATCACCAATGTAGTGTTTAACCAAATAACCAGTGACAGTATCTCAGTTTGAAAAATAGGAGAAGCATGGCGAATCATTCATCTGGCATGAACAATGCCACCATTCATTGGAACTCTGTTGTTAGAATGTACAAAATTATTCTGTAAAATGTGATTGCTACCGAAAATACCAATTTATACGTATTCATTGTATTGCATTTCAAAAAAGTGATACATAAGCTTGGAAATCTTACCACCACTACATCCCACAGAAAAAAATTGAACATAATTGCTCTAATATCCTATGGCTACATACTACCTCATACACCTAACATAGTTGCTATGGCTGAATGTAAAAAACATACAGGTAACATATTAATGGAAGCAACATATTGTCAAAAGATCAGACATTAATTTAGGCGTGCGCCTGCCTGCAAGACACCAGGTACATACTTATACCATATGGCATCTGCCACTATCATCAACTGTGGACTTGCGTCAATGTTGTATGCATGGCTGGAGTCATCGGCTATGGTGAGAAAACAACATGCATCAGCAGCGACACATCGTCGTAAACATTTCTTGTATGACGTCACCTGGTTTAAGGCTATGATCCTTGCTTTCAACATTTCAAAATTTTCACCAATCGAAAGATTTAAAAATCAGCTTGTGCTGCACAGATTGATGAAATGATCCGTATTACCACACAAAACTGGAGACTTTGATTATCTGTACCCCTTGTTACAACAAGTTTGAAATTCTTGATCCAATGCAGGGGTTGCCAGTACAAATTATCTAGAGAGGGTTTTGCATGAAGTGCCCTCTATGAATGACATCTGGGCAACTTTGACCCTTTGGGGACGAGAGACAACAGGCTGACACAGAACCCCAGAGATACATGTACACTAATCTTTTCACTCAAAAGGTAATATATATTGCCTTCAAATGGCTCTGCCACATTGAGTATATATAATGACACATATAAATGAAGAAATTTCTGAGTGTGAGATCTACTTGGCTTGCAGACAAGCCTATCGTTCCCATTGGATTAAAGCATTTAGAGGCAGTAATATGATTGAAAGAAGTCAACACTCCTAAAGTACCAAACGGTTTAAAACATGTACTGATACATACAGTGTGTCTCAAAAAAAATTGTGCAAGTGAAAACTGCCCTCTTTGGCAATTAGAAAATACTCTTGTGACATGATGCTTACATCAGCATCAAGAGCCTAGTCTTAGCTTTCAAATACCGTTAGTTTTGTTTAATTTGCTCGTCTTAATCTTTAGATATAATTTAAGTAAGAAAGGGTAAAATCACAATTGTGCCACTTTTACTACAGTTCCTTGTTAAAGTGACACAATTGTAATTCCACCCTTTTGTTGTTTACAACATATCTCCAGATTAAAACAAGCATATTGAACAGAACAAATGGCATTTGAAAGATAAGGCTTTGCCCTTGACGTTAAAGCTCAGTGGCATGATTGGGCGAAATAAAAAATGCCTTCAGAACCAAACTGGTTGAAAGATAAACCAAATTTACACCAGCTGGAGTGGATCTCCTCGCTGAAAGGATTTGTCTTGAGTTTGTTTACTTACGGAGAATCAAGCATGAACAGGCAAGTAGTTTAATTTCATCAAGGTACGATAGATTTAATCCCTATAGAAGGCTACACTACAAACTTGTCTGTTACAAGGCATACTGATGGACATTATTTCTAAATGAATCAACTTTTGACTACAGAATTTTCACAGTAGAATCCCTGCATAGTTTACTCGATACTTGAACAGTTTTTATCCCAAGTTGAGGACTACCCCCAATCATGTCATTTACCTTTGATGTAAGCATCATGTCACAAGCGTATTTCTAATAGCCAAAGAGGGTGATTTTTAGTGCACAATTAACATCAAAGGCAAAGTCTTACCTTTCAAATGCTGTTTGTTCCATTCAATTTGCTTGTTTTGATCTTGAGATATCTTGTACACAACAAAACAGGGGAATCACAATTGTGTCACTTTTACGGAAAGAGGGCCTGATGCTATCATTGACTGTACATGTAGTAAAAGTGGCACATTTGTGATAATTTTCGTTGTTAACTGAACTTATCTTGGTTAAAACAAGCAAACTGAACAGAACAAACAGCATTTGAAAGCTAAGACTATGCCCTTGATGGTGATGTAAGCATCACGTCACAAAAATGTTTTTCTCATTACCAAAGATGGTGCTTCTGGCTTGCACAATTATTTTTGAAACACACTGTTTACTGCCTAGTAGGATTTGTCTTGAATCTGCTTACTTGTGGAGTTGAGGATGCATTCACCAGACTAAAGTTTTCACTAGGGTAACCTTAACCTGTATGTGGGAAACAATTTGATTTCAATATAACATGCATTCTCCATAGACCCCACACAAGATATCTTGTTCTTTGGGTCCAATGGATTTAACAAACAGTAAACTTGATGCTAAGTCATTGTGCCTTAAATTGAGGACTGCTTCCAATTATCCTATTTCCACATTTTAACAGTCTTTTTGCTCATTCAGTTGCTAAATTTTCCCATATTTGGAAGTAAGAGAGAACACTTTACTCTTGTCACAATTATACAAATGGACTAACAAATTATGACAATTACAAAGTAGTTAACGTGGCATTCAATATGTTAAATTCACATAGCACAGGTGCATGATGTATCACCATTGTTTGGTGTTGATGCAAGCAGATGCCATTTCCATTATCGACATGTCTGTAAACCCTGTAAAGAGAATCAATACTGTACAAGTCAGCTACACACCAACATAAAAATCCAAACTATTTCAAATGTACACCCAGAAAAGACTACATTGCCCATAAAAACAAAAATGCAGATAACAACTAGTGCTGCTGCATCAAAAAGCCAGGTTGACTAAACGTCAAAGTCCAAAACTGCTCTGAATTTATAGGTTCGAGCTGACCGTTATTGTCATTTTGTTGCACTGCAGAAAAATGATCTTTTTGTCTAATTATTTGTAAAGAGATTTTGGTATCATGATAGCAATGTTGCAGTAATTCTATTGATATCTAAATATAAGACTAGTAGGCAATGGTTATGAAGCAAAAACAAGATTTTACCTTGAACACTAGCTTATTAGCATGGTTTTAATGGTAGGTTAACTGGTTTTGGAAATAACCCAAATGATACAGCTCTAATAAGAAAATAAAATACACTACAACCATGGCAGCAAGGAGTAAAAGGCCATCTTGGAATCTGTCTAATCATTCATCTCTCAAAACACTGCCTGTATTCACTTTGTTCAATTCCCACTGCCTCTTGTATCAAAATATTCTGATAAAGATTTCAGTTAAAAGTGGCTTTGCAATCTTGGAATACAACACAAAAAACTGCACCTGTCTCACCACCTTAGCAAAGAAAAAACCAAATAAAAAGGACTGAATGGTTAGATATTATCATAAAATACCAGTAGATCACATAAAAACTTAATTTGTTTGCATTTCATTTACCATAGAAATCATTATTAACAAGTACTACATGTATAGGTAAAAGGTCAATACCAACTCTTTTAATATAAATTAGCTAGCACTGCTTATTATCATGGCACTAATACCAAGTATCAATAAATCAATGTATGACAATCCACATTTTGTTTTCTTCAGACAATTCAACTGAATACTTCAAATAAAGATGAAATTTTGGAATCAGAGTTTCTTTGATCCAATGGCCAAACCATTAGTATGCACATTGATGGTCTCCCTACATGAATCAGCAAATTATTTCACCCTAAATTGATATATATACTGTAGGACATGTACATATTTCTCCTATTAAAAATCTTTCCAGGAAAAAAAAAACATGGAATGTTTACTCAAGTATTAATATCTGTCATTGTCTTTGACAAGTTTAAAATTATCCTGACTGTCACAAACAAGTGATCTCAGATCTACAATGCAATGCTCAGTTTCAAAAGTACACAAGCAGTTGAAAACACCTTTGCACCAAAGGGGTATGAATGGGTAGAGTTAGGTGGGGGATGGGGAAATACCTAGTATAAGATAAAAGACAAGTCATACATTGTATGCACAACAGTTTACATATTTCAGTGACAATATCATTACATGGGTTTATTTCAATTCAAAATGTTTCAGAATAATTCTTTGAAACACTGTATCATCAATTCATTTTTCATACACAACCTACCTTCTGCTATTTTTTCTCTCTCAAGAACTTTATAAAACAATTATAACAATCCTTCGGACACATACCTGGGCCTTAACCCCTTGGGAACGACGGGCTTGTACAGAAGCCCAGCACATGACACATTCAAAGACAAATGGCTGCCACAGAACCCCTAAAAATATGCTAACCTTTGTACTCAAATTAAGGTAATGTTGCCTACAAACGGCTCCGTCCCATTTAACATATATTATGACCTGTATAAACTAAGAAAATTGTTATTTGGTGTAAGATGTACTGGGCTTCTGTACAAGCCCGTCGTCCCCAAAGGGTTAAAGAAACAGCACTATGTTAATGAAAATTCACATACAGCTGTAATTGTAAAGATTATTTAGTATTACTGTCAAGTGTTTTTTCCTTCAATCATTTATCTGGATACTGCATACGCCATATATTTTGCGTACATATATTTCCGTGATTTTGCTTCAAGATGGGGAATTCACTTTGTACAGAAATGTCAGGAAGTGAAAATTTTTGCATTCAGTAAATTGCAAAATTTGCAAATATAAAACCACCGCAAACTATTTAGCGTATACAGTAAAACGTGGCCAACAAACAGAAAACTTTTTTGACAATACAGCTCATTTTAACACTTTGTCATCTTAGATTGTAACAATAGGTGATACAATAGTTGATATTTGCTGCAGCTATCTTTGAATAACCCTCTTCGGTCATGATCTTAGACCAGGGGTTCTCAATTATAATTGTTGATTATTTGGTTGAAGTTGTACTGCTCCACCATGGTCCAGATCACCCGGGTGCCCGCCCAAGGGCCCCTGGCGGGGGTAGAGGGGGCAGAGCCCCCCAAAGTTTCTAAATACGATGCCTTTTAAGAGGCCCAGAATGGCTCTAATTAATATAAACAAGATAAAAACAAAGTCAGAGAAATTACACAATTTATTTTTTATTTTTTCATAGCGGCTTCCATGCGCCACTTCGGAAGGCCTGATACCAAAGGTGGTGCTCGTGCCGCTATTTGAGAACCCCTGTCTTGGACCCTTGTTACACAGCAGACCAGCCTTAGAGACCAGCTTTGACACCCGGCAATCTGGCCCGAGGCCAGTTGGTGCATTTACACATCATGAGATTTGTTCACATTTGCAGTCATTCCCAAATTCCACAACTCTCTATTTATTCTGTTGTAACTCATATGCTTTTCCAGCCTCAGTCCTGCTGTTGTGGCTGGCTACGGTCCACCTCCCGATGTGGTCTAAAACCTGGCCGGTCCAATTCCAGTCCAGGTCTACAATGTGTGTTTACACAATGAGCAGACCAGCCATGTCTAGCTAAGTAACAGGGGTCTTGGATAACTGCCAGCTATGGAGAATAATTTAGCACAGCGTTCTTCAAACCGGATTGGTCTGTAGTTTGACATGACCCAAATTACGGACCCATTTAAATTCCTCAAAGATTAAAACTAATCCACTACTAGAGGTCCAAATCATTAAACTGTGTGCAACTGTCCACACAAAGTACTGTACCGTCTCTGTCACAGTATAGCATCAAACAGCTTGTAATGTTTGATGACATTCCTGTCATGCTACCTATCACTACATTCCAAAAACTTTGCATAAAAATGCTAAATTGTCTATTAATGACACCTAATGATTACTGAAATGTCAATAACACCAATATGCCTAAGAAAAAGACTACAAACCTGCTACTTAAATTTATTGTTAAGTTTGGAAGTAAACAAGTACAAGCATTATAAAAACTTTAATTTGCTTATATAGTATATACATTTACAAAATGGTGAACACACAATAGAAATATACCATAGAAATATACCATGGAATTTATAGATATTATTTTGTTATTTGATATACATTTTTCAATCACATCTGGCAATGTTTTGATCACTTCTGTCAATTCTTACCATGGTTTCTCCACAAATATATCTCACAATTAACTACAAGAACACTAGAAGTGCTATAAAAAAGTGAATGCTACATTGAATATAAATCTGGGCATTATATATGAATTGAAAGTGCATTGTTTTGTAATGTGAATATAATTCTTAATAATATTGTGATAGTTGTGAGTGCAATGTATCACTGGCCACATCTGGATTTCCACCCCCCCCCCCTCTCCCCCCTCCCCCAATCACCATGTCAGGGGTAGGGCAGTGCTAATACTTAGATTTTGAAAGACACCCTCTTACCCTGGGTAATAAAGATTTTTTTTTACCCCCTTTCTGGTGGTATAATTTTCAGGATATTTTCCAAGATATGAGACCTTTATCTCCAGTATTGTAGTCAAGTCACCACCTTTCCAAGGTCAAGACCGAGTCCAAGTCCCAACTTTCCGAGGCCGAGTCTGAGTAACCACTCCCCGAGGCCAAAGCCGAGTGCAAGTCCACAACTTACAAAACAATCTAATATTTAGTGCATGATTTTAACCTTTTGAAATTACTTTGAAATCCTACAAGCAATTGAACCAATCAACCATTCATTCAAATCAATGAATTAAAGAAATTTATCAATTTGAGAAGAATTAAAACAAAGTAAAGCACAAGCTGCTGACTTTGAAGTAAACAATGTTTGATGTAAATGTCATCAGAACATTTACCTATTGAATGGGCATCAACTTTGACTTTCACTGTCTTGTTACAGTGCAGTGACATAGAGAAACATCGACCACCATGAATAACTGTGTGAAACTTACGTCTTGGGTAGATTGATCATGCAGAGGTGAATTTTCTTAGTTTCAAATTGCAGTGTATATTAGGATTTCCATTTTATGTAATATTAGTTGAATGTACTTCAAAATGCATTTTCAAACAAATGAAATAGGGTTTGTTCTTGGATTCACCAGATTCTATAAAATCTTGCAGCCTTAATCTGAGTCACTGAGGCCATATGTTACGAGGCCAAGGACAAGTCGGAGTCACAGTATTACGAGGCCAAGGCCAAGGACCAGTGACAAAGTCAGCCTCAAGTCCTCCAACACTGCTTACCTCAGGCCCTATGAGGAGACTCCCAGAAATTCCACCCCTGTGATGTGATGTGATGTGATGTGATTTGCAGCCAGTTTTCAGATCAGTTGTAGTATTGTATCTAACACCAAAGGTTCAGAGACTGACAGCCCCAAAAGACAAACCTCCCATAGGAATTTGTACAGCAAGATGGAGGACACCAGATATTGACCTCGGGGGGCCGGCTGTAGATACAATACAGATCAGTTAAATACTTGACTGACGGAAACCAATGAGAAATTTCTTGAGTTTTATATCTTAATTTACCCAAGACTATATTTCAATAACAACACGTTAACTACAAAAGGTGACAACAGAAATAATTCAATCCAATTCTAGTGTGATAGGGTCTTTATGTGTCGTAGCTGCGGCGGTTGACCCCGATGTGACCTTGCCTATACCTTCGGCTTCTTCTGGATAAGTATGGACCGACATGTGAGGGAGCCATCCACTTTACTGAATTCACTATTGGGCATCTCGATACGGTTCACGTTGGGGAACAGGTCTTTAAATTTCTGTAGGTTGAAAAAAAAAATGCTTTGATTATTTCTCTTATGGCATGGAAATGGGATTCTAAAAATAATTACAACACTTCAATTTTCTTTTTTAATCTGGATCGATTCTCAGAAAAAAATTGTAAGCTCTGCAAATTAAAGTGATAGGCTAACATTGTGGACCTTCAATTTAAAAAGTAGTGTTCATATGGACAAATAAACACCCTAGAATACAAAAGTTTGGAAAGTTACACTGCCAATGGCAAGTTATGCATGAATAAACAATTAAAACTCGGGGCGAGTTTAACAGTAAGTCTATGGGAGAAAATGGCGCAGAGCCGAAGTCCGAATCAACGTTACGAATATTTTACTTTTTTAAAGCACTTAATAATCATTTTGAAATACAATTTTTTCAGGGCGTCATTTTTAGACCTTATCAAAGACAATGGTAGCATGGGGAATCATGTAGCTCAGATTTTTTTAACTGTGGTAAATGTTAGCCAATATCTTTAATGAAATTTATTACAACCATTACTGGGGGAGGGGGGCTGTGCCCCAACTTTTTTTTTTCAAAATGACTTGCTGTAATAACTGTAACGACTAGGGCATATTTTCACACAAAACTTTTAGAGTATCATATTACAAATTAATGATCACATGTCATAATTCCTCAAGTTACAACATGCACAGAACCTGCACAATGTGCATTATTTGAATACTCATACAATACCAGAAAAATAATTTATAAAATAGTGATGTTCTAACCTTGATTCATTGTCAATCGGGTGTTTTGGGGGTCATTTCTATCACTACAGTATAGGCTACACAAATTTGTCTTTCATTGGAAAACTAAAAAGTTATGTATACATGTGTATAAGTAGCTCTTATTTGTATGATTATCATACATGTAGTATAGTAAAAAAAAAAGGCAATAGCAAAATTGTGTCCCACCCACCTATGACTAAATAACACAAAGGTTTTCCTAAGTACATCCCTCAGGCCTAAAAAAAAAATTGTTGTATTGGCATAACCCGCCTGACCCTAAAAATATCCCAACCCTACTTTTTTTACTTCTGTGTATTGCTATCGATAGTATCGATATCGCATATCGTGCTGACTTTGCGATCGTATTGTATATTGAAAACCCGGAAGTGTTGCGGACAGAACAGCGATTTTCCCGCCGTATGCGCGCGTACAACACACTTCGTGCGCTTCTATATGGAGCCTCGCTAGCTATAGCCTCTAGTCGTGCTAACTTCATGTAGCTAGCGATGATCGAGCTGTTTTACCTCAACATGGCATCTTACACACTAAAGGTAACGGGCACACTTGGGCCAAAAATCATTTTCAGTGTCCTCAACTTTGGCTTGAATGATGTCATTGATGAACTATTGCAAGAAATAGCAGCTTCCAAATTGGGCCGATTGTAGGCTTACAGTTCATAAAGTGAAAGCACTGGGTGCTGATAGTGGCCCATGAGCCTAAAAAAAAAAAACACCGCCCTACCTACCCTATTTTTCAGTGAGCCGTTACTCCAATACAACATTTTTTTTTTAGGCCTTACCCAATTTTAATGTCACAAGAAAATCTTGCAGGTAAGCTTTGACGTTTGACCTAAAACTTTGACAGCACCACAACATGATGGGACCCCTAGTGCATCAATAACCCAAGTTTGGTTGCCATTGGACCAACCGTTGCCAAGTTATTTGTCATAAGACAGTCTTGCAGCCAACTTTGATATTTATTAACAGTTATTATGATCATTTTAAAATATACAACGTATTGACATTAACTGCATGCAAGCATCAATTTGTATTGTACCAAAACACTATGTAAATTTGATTTTCTTGAATATATATGGCCAGACAAACACACTGCACATAGGAAAACATGTAAGTACAAAGTTCATGGAATACAGAGATACTGAAAATGTGCTTCATTAAAGAAGGGTTGCTCACAGAGAATACAATGTTGCCTATTTGTAATAGTCAAAAATTAATTATTTAATACTTTAATACACCTGTACCTCTATTTCCATTTGCCTGCTTTTTCTCAAAATTTCACCGATGTGTTTCTGTAATTTTTTTTCTGCTTCTTTTTATTAAAAGCAACCTGGTATCAGCTTGTAATTTCACTTTAAAAGACTCAGCCTCAGGTCTTTGAGTCTCAATCACTGATCTATACTCACCTTATAACTTTCAGGAAACTCTTCCTGTGTGCAATGTATAAGGGTGCGATTCACATAGACACAGTTAGCTGCATCATCATCGGGAAGGGTAACTTTGCTATATTTAAATGAAGCTTTAGATTCAATCTCCTGTGAGGTAAAACAAGAGAAAAAATGTTTGAGAAAGAGAAAAATTGCTTGAGGAAGAGATAAATTACATCTTTGCAAATAAAGTCATAATCTTGATATACAGTATGACTTCAAGGCACCATTTAGCAACTTGAATGTTTCCAGTTTAAAAAATCTAATGAACTACATGATCATACATAATTGCCAAAAAAAATAAAATTAAAAAATACCATTTACCAAAACTATATTTGGGCTTTACGAAAATTTGTTGAAAGTCAATTGGGATACCCTTTCTTCTCATACAACAGCCAAGTATTTGGCCAGTATTTTGACATCAATGCCATTCTGATGAAAAGTTGACATTACAGTCATATTGTATGTAAAGAACATGATCACAGGGATGCCAACTATTTCAATATAATTTCAGGGAGAATTGGATTGAGAATCAGGGAGGTTTCTAGCAAATGTGTACAATTCAATGGGAGTAGCCAGCCCAAAAATCAGCAAGGCTTTGAAATTCATACACCAATTCACACAAAAATCATATAATTTTCAGGGAGCCTTCCTGAGAATCGGGAAAGGTTGGCATCTCTGTGATCACAACAGACACGTGTGTTCTGTTAGTATGGTCACTAGATTTCATATGTAAAATTGTCACATTTATACTGTAATGTAGACTTAACTTTCACAAAAATATTCAGACTCTGTTCAGCTATTTATAATGTCAATGCAATACAGGGGGAGAATACATTTTTAAAAAAATGCAAGAAATGGGAAAGTAAACAAGAACTCTGGGGGCACAGTGCTCACCGCCCCCACCTGAGCTCATGCATCCTCTCTGTGGTATCCACAGAATCATGAAAGTACCATCTTCGTCAACTGTACATAGTTTTTGCCATTGGAGCCTGATATCTGGGCATTAATGGGGCCACATGAACAAACTTTACATCCCCTTGCCTAACAGATGATTCTGCCAAAGTTGGATAAAATGCAATTAATTCATTTTCATAAAGAAGACGTAAAAAAAAGTAATTTAAATAATTAACATAAATAATCAAACTTGAATGAGAAACACCAATGATATCAACATACAACAACTCACTTTTAGTGCAGCCTGAGCTGCCTTGCTGGCGCCTACGGCAATGACACCGGGACTGGCCATGCTCATGAAACACTTTAGGTGGAGATGGTCGCTGAGTTTGATGGGAGAAACGGGATAGTTCTCAAATGTGTTGGCCAGGAACATGGCTCCCTTCATGTTGGTCCTCTTGGAGAGACCAACAAAGAATTCTTTCCCTGCAGAAAAAAAAAAAAACCTTTTAATCATTGTGACACACATTTAACATTTCTGCACCAGAAAGGAAATTATTGGTAACACTGTTTTCACAAACTCTTTAACACACTGTTCACTTACCCACACTTTAACAAGATCCTCAACATTTTCTCTTGAATGTAAGATTATAGATAACAAGCATTTTAGCAGAAGAGTGGTCCATTGACAGTGCACAATTACTACACGTATCTAGAAAATTAACCAAAATCAAACATTCTTGACACCTCTATGAAGCTACATGTACATGTCTCTGCTGTTGCATGCTGGAGGAAAATTTGAGAGCAAGACCTACATGTAACATGACAAGTTTAACTCATTCCTTTCTGCATTCTTCAATAGGTGATAAATTAAAATGTAGTGTAAATGGTGATTTTTAGGTAATCCTACCTGACATTATGAACCTGAACATGACACACCTTAAAATGCTTGGAAACCATTTTTGAGAAATGGGTAAAAAAAAAGACTGGGTGGGGGGGGGGGAGATTGTTTCACCATACAGTATGAAATATATTGTACATGTACCTGAAGCAATATCAACTCCTTGATAACTAGAGAAGTTCGACTGCGCGCAGTCGATGGGTATGCCTCCGCCCAGTGCGGCCACTATGTAGGAGCTAACAACCTAATTATATCAACAGTTAGCACTGACCTTGATCACTGACTCCTGTGACTCTATCAAAATATTTGTTTTTTGGTTTGAACCTAACCACCAAATTTCATCAACAGTGAGCACTCTTTACTGAACTTATAGGCATAAAATGACATTTTGGGACAAAGTTCATTGACCTTTGACACTTGACCTTGACCTTTGACCCCTGTGACTCTACCAAGATAGTTGTCTTTTGGTTTTGAACCTAACCACCAAATTACAACAACAGTGAACACTCCTTACTGAACTTATAGGCAGAAAATGGAATTTTGGGACAAAGTTTATTGACCTTTGACCCTTGACCTTTGACCCCTGTGACTCCACCAAGATATTTCTCTTTTGGTTTTGAACCTAACCACCAAATTACATCAACAGTGAGCACTCCTAACTGCAGTTATAGGCCGAAAATAACATTAGGGACAAAGGTCATTGACCTTTGACCCCTGTGACTCTACCAAAGTATTTGTCTTTTGGTTTTGAACCTAACTGCCAAATTACATCAACAGTGATCACCTTTAACTGGAGTTATAGGCAAAAAATAACATTAGGGACAAAGTTCATTGACCTTTGACCTTTGACCCTTGATGGATTTGTCCCAAAATCTAATCAATTCATCTTTGGCTATTGGTCCATCCTTGGTCCAAGTATCATTAAAATCCCTCCAGCGGTACTTCAGTAATCTTGTTCACAAGAAAGTGTGGGCGCATGGACGTACGGACGGACAACCCGAAAACATAATGCCTCCGGCTCCCTTACGGGGCGGAGGCTATAATTAAAAAATCAAAACTTGTCATGATAAACAAATTTTAATAGGTTTGCTGTTGGTTGTTTTCTGATGTCTGGCATGACAATACCACACTCTGTGAAAGATTGATGAAAAATTTGTCTGATCAACCAAAAGTGTACTTGAGCTAACATGAAACGTTCATCTAGTCCACAACGTGATGGGATAGGATGAGGTCAAACCAAAGGCCTGGGATAGGGTCACACCATCAGCAATCATGGCTGCTGACGGTGACATACTGAATACCTAAACCCAACCCAGGTGCACAAACATGCACAGCATGCAGGGCTGTCTTGCATCGTCTCTCAGACATAGTAGCTGATCTTCCTATGGGGTATCGCCATGGAAACCAGAGGCTGTGTTTACACTTACAGATATTGATTCAGGAAAAAAACGTGTGGACTGCAAGGTTTGCTGATGACATTGACAGTCACACATGACAGAAATTTTTGTAGCAATGTGAAGATTAAAGCCTCTGATAGTCAAAGTAAGATGACAGGCTTACAGACACCTACAACATTTACTGTTTGACACTTAGAGACAACTGGTTCTACAAAAGCCCAGAAATACTTAACATTTCCCCTCAAATTAAGGTTATATTGCCTACAAATATCTCTGACCAATTAAGTGCACCCATTGTTCTTAAGGGGTTAAGTGACCATCGCCCCCCCCCCAATAAGAAAGAATCAAATCATAATTCTACATACTATTAAATTGTGTAGGATGTAAATCCAAATCACAGGCAATTAAACATGTACATGTACACCCCACCCCAACAAAAAAGACATTTTCACACTAAACAAATTACAATACTTGAAAGCAGTGTATACACTAGACAACAAGCACTCAGTTTCACAATTCAACAAACGATGATTTCAACTCTTATCTACACTGCTGTTACACTGTACTCCCAATCAATCTCTACTGTTTCTATTTTGTTCTATACAGTTTTCATCTCGGTATTTGAATTATATGGTCAAGCGTCCAGCATGACCCATTTGGGTACAAGTTAATAGTACAATTCAGCTGAAAAGACAAGTCATACAAATATTACAGGCGTACATGTATTTAGAGTGACATGAATGTTTTGTTGTTGTTATAATTTTACACTGTTAAAGTAATGCAGTGTAATCTAAATTCCAAGCTGAAGCTTGTGAGTGCATGGAAGGCAAACAACCAAACTGGCAATATGCTCAAAATGTTGAATGGCAATTAATGACAAGATAAGGAGCAGTAAATGCCAACTACACCAAAGTGAATTGAAACATAATAGCAACATTTATACTGCCAGGATATGATATATAGGCTAGATGGAATTGTTCATAGAAACTGTTTTTTGTGTGTTTTTTCAGGAGAAAAAAAAGCATGTTTAATATTCAATTACTGAATTAAAGTACGACCTTGATGGAAACGTCTCCCATATAAATTTCAGATAGCAAATTTCTAACACCATCTACATTTTTGAAATGGAATCGTTGAATAATATGTCTAATTGTAGTTTAAACCTTAACCTGTTAAGGACTATACTGTAGTTACAAGGTTGTGGTCTTCATTTTATCAAAATTTTTATCAAAATTGAATCCATCTTCTTGGGTCAAATGAGGACCATTTCAAATCTTTGGCACTACAGTACATGTATTTCTGTTCAGAGTGAAGCAAAAGCCTTTTCCTTCCTCCACCCCATCAAGGCAATTCTGTGTCTTGTCTACTCCTCCCCCCCCCCCCCCTTGCTGTAAATCCAGTTCATCAATAACCTACACCAGCCTGGTGACTGTGTCTTGTGTGGTATGTCTGACTAGACAGACACTGCAGACAGGAGACTTTGCGGTATTTTTATTAGCACCTGGACGACCAACACACACACGGCTGGTATTCTTACAGAAGGTAGAACATTCACACGCATTCTCCATAGACTCCATCCTGAGATATCGCGTAATAGTCTCCAGCTGGTTAGGAATCTGTCCACGATCATGCCCACGACCCCACCCCCTAACATTTGGGGCATTCGTTGTCCCTTTACCATACCACTCACAGAGGAAGGCCCCCCTCCCCCCAACCCCATCCCCACCCCTAGTACTTACTTGTATTTTTTTTTTCTTGTGACATCTTTTACCCCACTACCACCCCTACCCCATCACGGATTCCATGACAGATCAAACATGAAAGTGCCTACCCCTATCACGGATTCCACGACATTCCCTCGGCCGACAATTGCTCAGATTTTAATATCATGCACTAACCCTGAGCTCGACCCTATCCCTAATGCTAGGACAAACACTAACTCTAACAGTATTCTGAGCTAGAAACCCAATGGCAACCCTTTGTTTTCTGAGATATTGTCACACAGGAGAAAATGCCCGGTCACCCTAACACACCATCTCTCTAACTGCCCCGCTACCACCACCCACAGGGCAAACCTGAATGACCCCACCCCATACATATAATCTTTCTTGTGACATATTGCATCTTTATCATCACCCACAGGGCAAGACTGTGTATCTGCTTCATCATGAAGCACCATGCTACTTTGTTACATCTGATCAGACATGTACCATGATGTCCCGGGGGGGCCAGTCAAACATAATGTTGTCCACATTGCGTGAAATATAATTTCCAGACACCCCTAACAAGTTTTCTCTGGGTGCAAAATAACCCCGTAAACAGTTTCGGCGTGCATCATTTCCACGTTTAAGCCCTAAAACATACCCTGAAATACGTTTGATCAGCTTCTTTCAAAATAAGCTTGAGGGAAAAATAGCCCTAAATTGTTTTGAATCAGTCTTCAAGAACCCTTTTGTTGAAAATCGGTGTTTTTGATACCCTTAATGCGTGCACGCGCGGCCCTCGTCTAAAAATGAAAAAACACCCCTTTAAACGCATTTTTTTGGTCACGCATGTGTACAACATTATGTTTGACTGGCCCCCCCGGGCATGATGTGTCACGTCTGATGTTCATTGCAAGTCACGCTTGTCACGGCTTGCTGATAAATATCATTAATGACAGTAAATATGTTCAGCTACACTGTCCTTGACATTGCTACTAATGTGAATTCCTGACCTTAGGTAAACTACACATTACAAACCTGATTTATTATATTTTTTTGTTTAAGGCCCTGGTCACACTAACAGTTGCGACTACCTGCGATTGAGTTACGAGGAGTTATCGCAGGTGATCGCCAGTAGTTGCAGTTAGAATGTGCGATTTATCGTACGACAACCATGGAAATCACTTGTGATCGCAGGTGATGGTACGATCGAAAATAGGTTTTCAAACCGGTTTAAAAACCTGGCTACAATCAAATTGATCGCAAAGAGGTGGCAAGCAATCGCCAGTGATCGTGCGTGCATCGTGCAATCACCGTACGATAATCGTGCCACTAATCGCACTTCCAAGAGGGAATTTGCATAGATACGAGAAGTGGTAAACTGATCGCGGGTAGACGCACGTCAAATGGTAGCTCATCGTACGATAGTATGATCCTGACTTGCGAATACCTGGAATGTGATTAATGCATTTTTTTATGTTGATATTTGTTGTTGCTGTTTAATAAAGTGAATGTCATTCTCGGGATCAAGTCCGGAATGAACTTCAACATCATCTTGTGCATCTTCGACGGAGGCTTCTTCTATTTCCTCCGCTACAGGCTTCGCCCTCTTCCTGAGCTTTCTTGGAGGCATGTCTGAATTATACTGTACATGTGGTCTCTATGAATATTAGTGGTGCATGTCAGAAGTGAACACTGATTTATATAGCAACGTGAATAATGAACGTAAAATAAATATTTTCCTTCGTTGAGGTTGTTAAAAAGCATTCCATCAACACCTTCTTTTCACAAACGCATAATTTTGCATATCGAAATGCCAACCATAGCATCGTTTGAAACCAGTGAACACACGACGTTTTTACGATGAGCACAAGTAACCGTACGATTAGCTACCATTCATCGCAAGTGATCGCACGAATACCTGCCACTAGTCGCAGCTAATCGCCCGTTTGTGTACCATTAGTCGTAGATAATCGCACATTTGCCCACCACTTTCCGCAGGTGATCGCACGACAGGCTGCGACTTGTCTTAGGTGAACGTGCAACTAGTGGTACGATTTGTGGTTGGTATTCGTGCGATTACCTACGACAAGTGGCAAACAGGTCGTACAAGTGTGACCATACAGCATAAATCGTGCGAGTTACTTGCGACCTGGCTGCGGAGGCCCTTGTCGTACGATTCATTTGATCGCAGGTAGTCGCAACTGCTAGTGTGACCAGGGCCTAACAGAGAGGGGAACATGCCTCAAAGTGTCATCAAACATATACTTCATTTACAACTACATTCATAAACGTCTAGTAGTATTAAAGAAAGCTGATGGTTGTGTGAAGAAAGAAATATAATCATGTCATAATTATATGTAACTATCAGCATTAGCACCAATATCACCATCATATCACCTTAACTGCCAGCAACAACATCATCACCACAATTGCCATCATAATCATAATCATTACCATCATCACCACCACCATTAGCAACCCAATCATCATCTCTATCATTACCATCATCACCACCACCATTAGCAACCCAATCATCATCTCTATCACGATGGTATCATGTTCAGCACCAGCACCAACACTATCTTCATTACCACCACATGTTCAGTGTACCACCACTAATTTGCTTCCATCATTAACATCACCAAACAACATCACTGACACAGCCAACATCCACCATCATTGTCACCATCACTATTAGCATCACCATTATCAGCATCAGCATCTAACCAACTTTTTCACCAAACCATCAATATTATTAGCATCATCATTACCATCTGATCATCATCATCATCATCATCATCATCATCATCACCATTATAAACACCATCACTATTGTTATCAACATTAGCATCAGCACAATCATCAATATACAATCTCTTCCACCAATACCATTAATGCTATTGAAACCTTTATCTTTGTCATCCTCCTCCTCCTCATCATCAACCATCATACATATCATCATTTACCCATCTCTTCCGCCAATACCATCAATGTCATTGAAACCTCTATAGTCTATCATCATCATCATCATCATCATCATCATCAAGGGCGTGGCTGGTTGGCCGCACGGGGGTGCACATTTGGGAGGTGGGAACTAAAGTGACATGGAGAGTGCACATTCTAGGAGGTGGAACTAAAGTGAGTAAATCAGCGTTGAAGACAGAAAAGTGGTGCAAATTTCGTTTTGTTGCAGGGCGGACACTATGGTCTGCACCCCCGCCCCCCCCACTACGGCCTTGAATCATCATCATCAATATCATATCAATTATGTGCCATCAACATCACAATTGTCGTTCATCCATGTCCTCATGAACAAGGTTAGAAACGATATGGATCCTACCTGTGGAAATAGTACATACCCCATCTAGTGGCACTCCTCTTCATCTGACAGTGTTACAATCGTCTGCAAGGGTCAAATGAAAGAACTCGCATCACACATCAACCTGCAAATACAACAAAACAGGGAGCACTGTTATAATCAACTCAAATTGACTGAAGTCTGCAGTTATCTCTGAAGCTTGTTTTTTAAGACCAAACTGAGAAATTTCATCACTTGGAACTGGCAACGTGAATGATAATCTTTAGCTTTCTCATGAGAAAAAGGAAACATTCTGTACAAGTATTGTACATTCTGCTTAATTTGGAAGACATTGTTTCTCTATTAAACAGGAGTTACTCAATGAGTGCTGCAAGCATATTTCCAATGCAGGACTTCAGATATCACCTCCAATAATAGCAGAGACAAGATCTGTATTGGATGTTCACTCACACTATTGGGAGAAATAAAAAATGCCTTGAGAAACTGGTTGAAAGATATAATATGGTAAACCAGCCGGAGTGTATTTCCAGGCTGGAATGATTTATCTTTAATTTTGTTTGCTTCAGGAGAATCAAGCATGAACACACCAACACCTTTTTTTTCCTCAAGAGCCCCATGAAAAATTAACAGAATATAAAGGTACACAACAAATTTGTCCGTCACAAGGCATACTGATGCTATTTATTTTAAAATGAGTTAACTTTTAACAAAAAAATTAACTGTAGAATCCTTGCTTTGTTTTGTTTTATTATTTCAGAATAGTTTTTCCCTAAGTTGTGGACTACCTCAAATCATGTCATTTACCTTTAAAGACATTTTTGAAGTACAGTTGTTTAAGCATTTTTACATTTACTGGATACATTAACAGTGCTTTTAATATTTACTCCCAGCTCAGGTTGCTAGGAAATCTCATTTCTTTTTTTTTATCATTTTCATGAAAATATGATAACCAGTTACTGTAGAGTTGAAGTATCTCCAATACGTATTCCTCACAGCTCATACAAGATGCAACCTTACAGGTACAGGTCAAGGCCATGCCAATAATTCATCCAGAGAATAATGAGAAACCTACTACTGCTGTCTACTAATACGAGACATATGTGGCCTTCCCATCATTTCTCACACATGTGAATTAACCCTTGCAATTCCACAGACACAAGTTATAGGTACTTATGGCAAATAGCCACACCCATCTATTATTTGAAACCAGTCAGGTGAATCAACCATCTGTGAATTCTTTCATGGGAGTGAATAGAAATATTATTTCTGATGGTATGAAAACACAAATCAAATGAAAATGAACACCACAAAGTTTATGACAGGAATTTCTATCACAAGTATTATCTGTTACTGCATATCATGAAATAAATAACCACTAAAAACTAGTCAATAAGTACATGTATGTATATGTATGCATCCTACAGTTTGATACTCCTACAGAATGCATTTTACTGTTTCCTGTCAAAACAAACAAACAATCACAAACGATCACAATTGTTAACCAGTCATTGCTATCTGACCTGCATGGTGTCCATACTACATATTGGGAATTACTTCATTCACGATCCAAGGGGTTAATTCAAAGAGACAATCAAATAGCACAATCATCCAACTTTAAGCTTTAGGTGTAGGGTACGTACTGTACATTACATAGTTACATGCTGCACTAAAAATCCCATTTTCTTCCCATATACATGTACTGTCAAGGAGGATTTGCATATGTACACACAATCATTAACATATAATGCATAGTTGGAGACATTGCCTTTCCACCCTAATCACTCATGATTGATTTGATTCCTGCATGTCTTCACAATCATAATAATTGATTCACTGTTTTCTAGGAGCAGGCGACAGTAGGATTGACCTTTGCCCTGCCGACCTTTCTAACAAACACATAATGTACATGAACTTGTGCCGACTGCTGTAAGAGACATAGAAATACACGGTATCACAGAATCAATGTTACAGGAGCAATACTTGAAACACAAACAAATTTAAAGTCATCTGCACTTACTATGATTGCATACTTGCATGCAAAGACTTAAACAAAAGTGCTCTGATCAAAATAGCTTATTGACACTGCACATGGCATTGTTAGTTTAGACGCTTGAAGCAGCGTTTGTTGGCATTTGATGTTTGTTCACTCGTGATCATGTGTAGTTTAACAGGTGCAAGTACTTCATTCTCATTTCTTCGTTCTTAAATCTTGACAGAATTTAAAACAAATTTGTCAGTTTCCCCAACGGAACACGGGTGGTGAAGAAGGCATAACTCTTGTGAAAATATTGATATTAAAACACAAAGTTTAACATTGTGGTGGTTCAATAAAAAAAAAAATGTAAAATTTGATATCTGAGCTACATGATAGTGCCTGAGTGGATAAATTAACACACCGCAATACAAAATGCACCCATTGCCAAGATACCGGTATGTAAAATGGTCAACTGTTAATTAAGCATCCGTCCAACTGTTTGCAACACAACAGGGAAAAAAATACACGGGGGCTGCGGGCGATTTAGCCCCCGAAATGGCCAAAAGAGCCCCCGAAATTACCATAGGGTCAATACAAAAGAATATCTGGAAAGCACTGAAACGGCAAAAAGTAGCCCCCGAAAAGAAAATTGTATTTTTTTCCCTGCAACACAACCACCTATGGAAGGAAATAGACATGGCAAAAGTAGGTTCACAGTTTGAAAGCATTAATTATTGTTTAGAAGTACAAAGTTAGTCATGGATCCATGTCCGATTATGCTGCAAAAATAATGAAAAGTATTGTACACCCTGTTTATTTTAGCACACATCTTGCAGGACCAGAAACCCACAGCTTAACTAACAAACCCCTAAATAGTTTAAACTCATACATAAAAACATGTACACATACAGTACATGTTAGAATCAAATTGATCAAGAACAAATATTCAATGGCCATCAAGATCTTGCTCATAAGTTCATCAAGTACTAGATATATTTTCTTCATTCTACAGATAATATTGACCAATCAATGAAAAATTGATCTTCCCATTTCCCGTTCC